>JAWPHD010003689.1:0-208988 GCA_037043455.1 Cyrtodaria siliqua
GGCGTTCCCTTGTTAACAGAAATAATTAATTTTGAAGAATGCTTACATTTTTATGAAGGATTGCGTGTACCCAGGAGTTTTTCTATATGTTTTTCAGTATTTCTAGGACTCTGAAGCGCTTCAATTTTGAAGCGTCTGTGATCGGTGTAGATCGTACGTTTCGCACGTCGTAATCGGTATAGGTTGTAAGTTTCACACGTCGTAAAGAAAGTTTCCACAGCGCGTTAGCGTTCTCTACGACGTGCGACTATTACATGTCACAGCCTTATTCTCCGCTATTTTTACGGAAAATACGAATTATGCAATGTTTTCTTTTAATAAACAAACAAATTAACGCAGCTCTGTTGCATATTTCTTGTTAGCGTTTCTAAAATTCACATTTGCAAAACCTCGATATTCAGGACCGAGAAAAACAAATGTGTACTTATAATAAAGGGAGACTAATCTCTTGACTGTTTAAAAAGGACAGGTTCAAAACACGGCGAGATTTCCGGGTTCTCCATCGAATTATAAATGGGTTCCAAGTAGGTGAGGTTTACTGCAATAAAATACATTTTTGAGACAGAATTGGTCGAATTTCGACCCCTTATAACAAAATATGATACCAGCAATTGTGATTAAGAAGAGTTTATCTTAGTTAGAAGAGTTTATTTTAGTATATGATAGAACAAAATATGTGTTTCCAGTAAAGAGATCCTACATAAAATAAGGAAAAGGCTAGACAAATACACATATGTTTACCTTAATCGCAAGTTAAAAATGTAACAATAATATTTTAATATGAAACAGGCACTGACTAGATAACGGTCAAAGCACTTTGATACAATGAATGATTAATTGTGTATGGAATGGATGGGGACTGGAGTAAGAATTTGATAATAACAGGTAACAAAGATTAATTAAATATTCTCAATAACACTAAACAGATAACAAAAAATAAATTTCACTAATAACAGTTTAAGAGATGAAAAAAAACTTGCCCCTCCCCCTCCTCAACACCACCAGAGCCTTTTACTAGGTCCAGGGCTTTTTTTCAAGGAAATTGGGAAAAGGCCTAGGCCTTCTGAATTTGGGAAAAATAAGCGCGAGACTGTCCAAATTGGGGGAAAAAATAGCGTGATTTTCGTTGTTTTGGGAAAAGTTTTTTTTTAAGGGGACATTTTATTAAAATGTAGTTTTAGGTAAAATATTGATTAGGTTTTAGAACAGAGTTATTTTAACATACGCTATGTAAAGTATGTCACTTAATTCCAAAAAAAAAAATATATATATATATATATATATATATACATTTTTTGTTTTTAATGTGAAATTTTTACCCCAAAATTGGGAAAAAATAGAGATTTTTGCAATTGGGAAGAGGCCGAATTTCTGCCCCTGTTAAATAGGTTAAAAAGGCCCTGAGGTCTGGAAAGGGGCATTTTTGCCTAGAATGTGGGAATGATCCATGACTGGGAAATGACATTAAATGGGGAAAACTGCATGATTTTGTAATTTAGGTGGGGAAGTGGCCTTATACGGACCGCTGCAAAAAAGGGTTAAACGACCTCGACTACCTACCTACCACTACCTATGAGTCTCATTCATTAAACATAGAAAAAACATCCTATGTATTTTGAAGGGTATTTATGCCAACAAACAGACCTTGATATTTCAATTTTATGTATGATATTTCAATTTTACATTCCGTTGGACATGCTAGAATAAATAATAAACATGTCGCTAGATTCTCTGAGATTATCTACAGTGGTTTGGTCAGAGAAGGCTCGGATTATGAGAATAAAACAAATCTAGTTTTTCCGAAAACCGTTCAGTTGGTTAGCCCCCGAAAATTGAAATACGCGGACTCACACAAATACTGCACCAGAAATGTTTGCGCATATTTTCTGTGTAAAGGAAAAGATCAAATAAAGTCTGCACTCAAATCTATCCGTATCTTATTGTTCTCAAGTTTAAAGTCTTATTACAGATACAAAATAAAACAAAAAGCTGACCTTCCTACTTATTGTTGCAGCAAACAAGGGTATTATTTTATTAGGCCTTACAAATATATTTATTTACATATTTGTGCAAAGATCTATCTATAACTATTTCCTGACTTTAAGATCTGATCAAATTTATAGTTAGTTCTGACCCTTACAATTAAATAGAGATGGCTAAAAAGATTACATGCTATCAAATTGCTTTGCCCGTTACATAGGTAGTGCCTTTTTCATATTATTATATATGCATGATCATTTATGTGTTTTACTTATATTTCCTTTTAATGCTGCTTTGTTTATTAGAGACTATAACATGGCGGTGATATCTTTATTGACACTGTCTCGTTTAATGGGATGACAATATGGTAAGAGTAAGGTTTAGTGCACCTTAGAACCTGGTTTAACGCCCAGTGGCGTTTTTGCCACTGACCCCGTTCCAATGCGGTATCCCTATTGTCAGCCATTTTGTGTTTGTGATGTCTTGCCTTTTATTCATCTTTAAAGTCGTTCTTTGTTTCTGGGAGTGTTTGTGGTTGATTGTCGTTCTTGAATGCTACTTTTCCTTTTCGTTTTTTATATCTACTCACTGTTCTGAATGAAACCATTTGGTGAAATATCTAATGACGCTTTCAATGCCCATGAGTCCATGTTTAAAGAGAACTCGCTTTCAACAGACACGTGTATTATTAATTTTCGCTTACTGTCCCTGCTGTATTACAATTAACAACATTGCCACAAAAATAATTAATGTTCACACAAATGGTACTGTCACCGGTGGCAACACAGAAATTAATCAGACCCGTTTTGGGGGAAAGGCACTTGTACACTTAAATTGCTGCCACACCACTGATTTACGTCTGACAAACGTGGATAGTACGAAGATGAGCCGATACATAGCTAGGGACCAAAACCCAGGTTCTTTTATCATATTAGGTATGAGGATATTTTATAAATTTCTTCTTATTTTTAAAAGGGTCCCCAAAGGTTCATGAATCCCTAAATGTTTTTTATTTTGGGTCAAAATGTTGGAAAAATAACTAAAACTGCTGATTTCTGGAATAATTCAATAAAATATATTTTAAATGCTTATTCATAATTCTATTTGCACATTTAAGTGTAATTATATACTTCTATGAAATAATAAATAAATAAAGTAATAAATATTAATAGGTCTTTTGACAATAAATGTCGAAAAAATAGAAAAAAAAACTAAAACTGCTAATTTCTGGAACAGTTCAATAACAAATTATTTCTTTAACGTATCTCTTATTTTCTTTTACTATATTAGGTAAAATGGTATTTTATACATCTCGTCGTATTTTTGAAAGGGACCCCAAACGTTCGTGAATCCTAAATGTATTTTTTGTGGTCAAAATATTAGAAAAATAACTAAAACTCTGATTTGTGGAATAATTCAATAAAAATATATTTTAAATGCTTATTCATTATTTTACATTACGTGATCCGAGTATTAACTTTCATACCGCCATCCAACCCCTTCTCCAAGAAGCGAAAACGGGGTCGGCTGTGGTATGAAATATACCCTCGGCTTAAAAAGTTTGCCTATTGTAAAATGAAAACATTTTATAGGTAATTTTAAACAGGTTATCACATTTTTTCAGTAAAAATATGTAAACGTGTATTATTGTTGAAATATCCGTTATAAAACCCGGCTAATATAAGCTTTCCCATCGCTAAATGGAGTTAAGGCGGGACCACGTAATGATTGACCCATTTAAGTGTATTGATATCTGTCTATGAAATAATAAATAAATAAAGGGATAAATATGGGCCTTTTTGGAAAAAAATGGAAAAAGGAGTAAAAATAAAGAACTAAAACTGCTGATTTCTGGAATAGTATAATAAAAATATGTTTTTAGCGCATCGCTTTTTTCCGTTTACCATATTAGGTATAATGATATTTGATACATTTCGTCTTATTTCATAAAGGGTCCCCAAATGTTCGTGAATCCCTAAATGTATTTTTTTTGTCAAACATGTAGAAAAATAACTAAAACTGTTTCTGTTATTAAACATATATTTTAAATGCTTCTTCATTTGTTATTTATTATTATAAATGTCCTAATTTCCTTTATCACTCTCGGTGTAAAGATACCTTTCCTGTAATAATAAATAAATAAATAAATAAACAAAAAAAACAAAAAAAAGGATACATGTTGGTCTTTTGCAAAACAAAAAGAGAAGAAAATATAAAAAGAAAGAAAGAAAACTGCATATTTCTGTAATAATTTAATTCAATAAAACATATTTGTATTAGTTTCCAGTATTTACTTTGTTTTTGTTTAAATCTTTTTTTAAGAAGGTATATAAGCCATCTTGGGTGCGGTCATGCGAGTAACATGACAGGTGTGACCTGTACATGTATGGGTGTGTATATAGTGAAACCTGCTGTGACTATGAACTGTACAAATGTGTAGCTGTGGTCTTACATGTTACATGACAGGTATGCCCTGAATCTGTTTGGGAATTGGTAATTTGAAGCCCTCTACTATAGGTTCTTTACCATGGGTTAGTGTGTACTTACTTGCAACATTACAGGTATGTCCTGTATCTGTATGAGTGGGCTACTTGAAGCCTTCTGACTCTATGTTCGTCTGACAGTGTACAATACGTGGGTATGGCCTTACGTGTAACGTTACAAGCATGGTATGAATGTGTGTGCGACTTGAAGCCTTCTGACTATAAGTTCGTCTGTACAATACATGTACGTGGGATTTATATTTACCGGTATGGTATGGGTTTTATCGGTAGGAGTGGGAGTAGTTTAAAGGCTTCTGACACTAAGTGAGTGTATACGTAAGTGCCACATGACAGGTATGGATTGTATCTACATACATGTTGGTGGCTTTAATCTCACTGTATCAATGGTCTGTACAATACAATGGTCTAAATCTGTATGAGTATGGGCTACTTGAAGACTTCTGACGCTATGTTCTGTACACTACATGGGTGTATACTTACGTGTAAATTGACATGTAAGGCCTATATTTGCACGAGTATGGGCTACTAGAAGCATTCTGACTCTATGTTCCATACAATACGTCGGTGTGGGCTTACATGTAACCTGATAGGACTGGTAGGTATGGTATGTATATATGTATAGGTGTGGTTAACTTGAAGCCCATTGTCTCAGTGTTGTGTCCAGTATGTGGTTGTTCTTAATATCTAACATGACATGCATGGCCTGTATCTGCAACTTGAAGCCTTCTGCATCTACAAAGACATATAAAAAGATCGGACGGGGAAAATAGCATTCAAGGAGGACAGTCAACCACAAAACACAGAAACAAACACGCAAACAGACAAACAAGAAGGCAAAAGTAATAATAAATGCAAACGACATCACAAACACAAAAGGGTTGACAATAGGGCTACTGCCTTGGAACGGTCAGTGGCAAAGTAGGCCACTGGGGGGGGGGGTTAAACCGGTTCTAGGGTGCACCAAACATCACACTTACCCTATTGTCATCCCATTAAAACAGGACAGTGTAAATAAAGAAATCCCCGCCATGATCTAATCTCTAACCAACAAGGCAGCATCAATAGGCAATATAAGTAAAACATAAATATGCCCGTGTAAATATAATACATAAAAACAATAGCCTAGAAAGCCACAATGAAGGTACTCAGTGACTTGGCAGAAAACAGAGCAACAAGAGAATAAACCATTAAGGGCACGACAAGAAAGATCATAGACAAATATCAAACGCCACCGTCCCAATGGGCTTTAGGTAGGCGTCATCATAAGGTCCACAGCCTGTCCGGTCATCGTACAATTAAAGCGGAAAGCATAGTGGCGAACTGTAAAAGGGTCCACCACCAAGCATGCAGTACGTTGCAAAATGATCGGGTCATAATCTCTTTTGATAACATTTTATAACAAGTTTAACAAAGATAGTATGAAAGTGATCATGACCAAGAATCTTACGAAGTTTATAAATAACATCACCATAGAAGTCATGTTGTGATAGTCCTTGTCCTTACAAGTATGTTTTTTACAATACGTGGGTATATACCTAATTGTAAAACGACTAGAATGACATGTATCTCTAAGAGTGTAGGTAGGTTGTAGCCCGCTTTCTCTTGGTTCTGTACAATATGTGGTGTATACTTAAGTGTAATATAACATGTATTGTCTGTATCTGTTTGGGTGTTGGCAGCTTGAAGCCTTCTGCATATATGTTCTTATGTTTTAACAAGACATATATGGCGTGTATCTGTTTGGATGTGGGCAACTAGAAGCCCACTGCCTCTTTGTATCGTACACTACGTGGGTATATGCATATGTGTTAACTGAGAGGTATGGCCTATATTTGTTTGAGTAAGGGCAATTTGAAGCTCACTGTCACAATGTTCCTTTGAATACTATGTGGGTATATACATTTTCTTGTCAAAATACAGATATAGCCAGTATTTGAATTAGTGTGGGCAACTTGAAGCTTCCTGTATCTATGTTCCGTGCAATACGTAGGCATTCTGACAAGTATGGCTGTTTAGGTATGGGTAACTTGAAGCACACTGCTTCTGTAACATGAAAGGTAATGGCCTGTATCTCTATGGGTTTGGGTAATATGAGCCCCCTTCCTCTATGTTCTGAACACTCTTACGTGTTACATAAGTATGGCATGTATGAGACTGTATGGTTGTGGGCAACTTGAAACCCGCTTTCCTATGTTCTGTAAATATGAGAGTGGATACTTACATCTAAGGTGTATCATAATGCAATCTGGAAGAATGACTTTCAGTATGCTATATAGGAGTCTTAACCTCAACAAAACAAAAACAAAAAAACAGTTAATATATTATAGAGGAGCTTAAATCTAAACCAAAATAACAGATTTCCATGTAAATGGTCTTTACCAGTTTAAACCCCCAGTGGCCTACTTTGCCACTGACCGTTCCAAGGCGGTAGCCCTATTGTCAACCTTTTTGTGTTTGTGATGTCGCTTGCATTTATTATTACTTTTGCCTTCTTGTTTGTCTGTTTGCGTGTTTGTTTCTGTGTTTTGTGGTTGACTGTCCTCCTTGAATGCTACTTTCCCGGTCCGATCTTTTTATATTTCTTAAGCCATAATTAAGAATATATTGCTATTTTTAAGCATTTAGATGTTGGCCATTTTGAAATGTGCTGAACATAGTAACATAGGATGGAGTGGGATGAGGGGTGGGGGATATGTATTATAATACAGAGCAGCCTAAATCAAAGTCAAAAATAAAATAAAACATGTCTGTGTAAATGTTTTATTGGGTTAAAGAAATATAAAAAGATCGGAAAGGGAAAGAAGCATTCGAAAGTAATAATAAATGCAAAAGACAACACAAACACAAACGTGTTGACAATAGGGCTACCGCCTTGGAACGGTCATTGGCAAAGTAGGCCTCTAGGAGTTTAAACCGGTTCTAGGGTGCACCAAACCTCACACTTACCCTACTGTCATCCCATTAAAACAGGACAGTGTAAATAAAGAAATCCCCGCCATGATCTAATCTCTAACCAACAAGGCAGAATCAATAGGAAATATAAGTAATATAACACAAATATGCTCGTGTAAATATAATACAATAAAACAAGAGCATAGAAAGCCACATTGAAGGTACTCAATGACTTGGCAGAAGCCAGAGCAACAAGAGAATAAACCATTAAGGGCACGTCAAGAAAGATCATAGACAAACATCAAACGCCACCGTCCCAATGGGATTTAGGTAGGCGTCATCATAGGGTCCAAAGCCTGTCCTCTCATCGTGCAATTAAAGAGGAAAGCATAGTGGCAAACTGTAAAAGGGTCCACCACCACCAAGCATGCAATTAACCAAGCACCACTAAAGAAATATAAAAAGGTCGGACAGGGAAAGTAGCATTCAAGGAGGGCAGTCAACCACAAAACACAGAAACAAACACGCAAACAGACAAACTAAGCCACAATTAAGAATTTATTCCTATATTTAAGCATTTGGATGGCGGCCATCTTGCAATATACTAAAAACTGGGGGGAGAGGGGACATTTAATATATCATAGATGAGTAACATCTAAGCCAAACTCAAAATAAAACATTTCTGTGTTAATGACCTTGGCGACCCTTTTCGATTTTCAAGTTAGACTACCAACTACTATCACAGAAAGTTTGGTGTTTTTGTCAACTCCGTCTACATCCGACCATATTGGTCCCTAGCTAACATGCTTGGTTAAATGTCCCTTTATATTGAGATGATAACAGGGTAAGAGAGATGTTTCGTGCAGTCAAGAACCTGGTTTAAACCCCCAGAAGACCTTTTGCCACAGTTCCAAGGCAGTAGCCCTATTGTCAACCCGTTTGTGTTTGTGATGTTAACATTGTAAATCTCGTTTGTTTTAAGGCGCGTGTTTGGTTGACTGTGTTCTGTAAAAGCTACATTTCCTATTCGACTTTTATACCTATTTTAGTTCGACATTAACAAATGTCAATATTGAACGTCAATAAATATTGAAAATGGGGTGCGTTGGAACAAACACAAATAAGAGAGAAAAGTTCAAGCTGTGATTGTCCTTGTCGCGATAGAGTTTTTCAATTAATCTTATTTTACAAGTAGATCAGGGTTACGATTTAAAATCTCCTCTATAATGTCTAGAACATCCAAACAATGATACACATATACACCATAAGATGTTCCACGGTGAGCATCCCAATCTAAGAAGAAACAGTTAACGATAAAACTTGAAATCAACTCTCTTGTCTTAGTTCTTTCTTATAATATTTCCCTTTCAATTGAGAGATGTAAATGGCAAAAAAAGGCGACCAAAAACGTGATCTTTGTTATATTAACTGTAGTCGACATTAGACAGTTCTTTTCGTTATAATTTAATCCTACGTTTCTCTGTGGGATTCACCCGCATGTTACAATGATACACAATAATTAATATAATTTAAATACGATACATCATGCTGTATTGACAAGCCTAACATAAATGTTGAGGACGCCTTTTAATACTATTGTAGCGATTGTCAATACAACAAGATTATTAATATTACTTACATTTTGTTAAATAGATAAATACCTTCAACTGGGAGGTTGAATCATACTGAAACGTTGGATTAACGTGTAAAAAGATTACTGTGTGTTGTCAATTGATCCATCATTGTCATTTTGGATTTATAAGCTTAAAGTTCTCCGGCCATGCTTTGTTTCATGAACATGTTTATGTGAAATCAATACGCAACAATAGATATTTACAATTTACACAGTGCAATATATGTGAAAAGCGAGAATAAGATTTTATTTGATGACGTAGAAAACATTGAACTGGTAAATTAATCCACAGGTAAATGTATTTATAAATTATCTGGCAATATTTGTGAAGCTATACAATTCAGATTTATCTCATTTCTCCGTGCAGTCACGCAGTGGTAAAAGTAGTATCTACGTCATGCAAATAATACTTATTTTACATACAACTTCGTAACGGTTTTAAATATATGTTTCTCTCCGGGACTATCAAGAAATGTTCATATGATGTTTAAGAGTTAAATTTGTTAATTGATAATACTGCAAAAAGGGTGGCCATTCATCTTTAATATGTGTACATAGTAGAAAAGCAAGGCTTGTCAATGATACTACATCACCCAGACACAGAGAGGTGTTATTAAAGGATTCGATGACATATCCTGCGAATATGGTGAAAGACGCAACAAAAAATCTATTTCATGGCAATAAAAAACAAACTTGCGACAAGAGGTGCATATTTCGTATGGATTAGGATATCAATAATGTTTCAATAAACAACAGTTCTATACCAGACGAACATATTATGCACTAGGAACATGTGCTTTACAATTCTTGCCAAGTCCATATAGTGCAACTGTCTAAACCGCCGTTAATAAATAACGCTTTAATAGTGCTGCAGACGAAAACAGTACTTTTTTTCCCTAGCAAATGAGCTTTTGTGTTTGTGATGTCTTATTTGGCCTTTTATTCATCTTTAAATGTTGTTGTTTTTTTTGTGTTTGTTTGTGGTTGACTGTCGTCCTTGAATGCTGCTTTTCCTGTTCGATTTTTATATCTATATTCGAATAAAAGCAATACGCTTGTCTTTGGTAAGATTGTGTGGTACAATATGATTATAACTAGAGTGACGTGTTCTGGAAGTTTGTAGATCAAGGATCTACGAGAGGTGATACAAACTTCCAGAACACGTTACTCTAGTAATGATCCTTTTATTATATACCTCTTACACATCATTAACATAGAAATATTTGCATTGCTATTGCATACACATTCAATAAAGCATATTATTTCTCGATAAAGTGCAGCGGGAAAATGTATGTAGTTTTCATTGGGCTGACCTACTTGTTTTGTTTGTATGACGTAACGTCGTCTTGACGTTCTCGCGCATAGTGGCGTAAAACTTGCTTGAATCATTGGAAAAACCGCTGTTCTATTTTTAGTAAGAGTGATACTAATTCTATTTTTAGTAGCATAGTGATAACCCGTAGTGTGATACAGATTGTTGTATTCCATTGTAAGAAAATGAAGGTACTATGTATATATAATTGATAGGTGTATAATAAAGGTGTATATATCGGTGGGAAAGTATAATTACTTATAAGTATAATTTTATAAAGAATGTCGCCTGAACTTTAAACTGACAAAAATTAAGTAATCCCGTAGTTGTCATAAGCCTTATGACAAAACTGTTTAAGGTGATCTTTAAGTAAAGGATAGAGGCTATGAAGAGAAATCTTCACACCATTAAGAAACAGATAGTTGGAGCGTAGCGTAGCGACCGACCGCGGTTTCTTTATGGTATATTATTTATTTTCATAGATTCTATCCGTCTTGTCGTGCCCTCAATGGTTTATTGTCTTGTTGCTCTGGCTTCTGCCAAGTCAATGAGTACCTTCTTTGTGGCTTTCTAGGCTATTGTTTTTTGTATTTATATATACACGAGCATATTTGTGTTTTACTTATATTGCCTATTAATGCTGCCTTGTTAGTAAGAAAATATTTCATTGCGGGGAATTCTTTATTTACACTGTCCCGTTTTATTGGGTTCACAGTAGGGTAAGTGTGAGGTTTGGTGCACCCTAGAACATGGTTTAAACCCCACAGCGGCCTTTTTTGCCACTGACCGTTCCAAGGCGGTAGCCCTATTGGCAACCATTATATTCATCTTTAAATTTGTTCTTTGTTTTTCTGTATTTGTGATTGACTGTCGTCCTTGAATGCTGATTTTCCTGTTCGAATTTTATATCTATATTTACCATAGGTTTTATCGATAGTGCCTATATGGGTCACCATCTTAACCTCGAAGATGAATAAATGGTGCAAGTATTTGAAAATCTGTGGCAAGTTGTTTGTGTAATTTGGGAATTCAGTACATAGTTGGAATAAATACTGATAAGTCTTAGGGTGATCATTTGGAAGCAACAAACACAACTAAGAGAATAAAAAAACACATTTGGTTTTATTTAGGCTCAAGCGGTATTCTACTGCAAATTTTCCTTATATCTCAAAGTGTTTTGTACAAAACGGGGCTACAACTATTTACAGAAAGAAAATGTCATGTAGTAGACCTTTAATCAAAGTATACTTTGTTATACAAAATTCATAAACGTTGAAGTTTCGCTTGAAAAAGTCAAGCCATTTCAGTATTGTGTTTAATGTTAGGAGATTTCAACGTTTAAAGCCTAAGTTTGCTCACCTGCTTGAGCCAAAGGCGCATTCTGTCGATAATGAAACTTTAAAGTGGTAACCATTGGTGTCTTCGGTGCTGTTTAAACCATCTTTCCCAACGAACAGGCGTAACGTAGCCATGTACCATTCGATTAGCAGTAGCATATTAAACACATAATATATAGCGGAAATACCCAAGATGCGTTTCTTTTTCCTTTCAGTATATTACAAACCAAACAGTTGTAATAGTAGAATGATATAGTATATGTGCAAGTCCAGATTAATATAAGGACACAAATCATATAGGCAATACACATGTCTTGATTTGTAAGAAATAATTGAAATAATGGGATTTTATATACCGACATGCTAATGAAATTTAGTTAGTCAGACAGACAATTTCTGAAAATCGCCGTTGCACAAATTTAGAGAGATTAACTTTTTGTCTAGAATATTATGAAAACATTAATCAATCCAATCAATCTCTATTAAAGAGAGTTCTGAAAAACTTAGAAAATGGTGCAAGACTGCACGATATCGGATGATAAACAAAAATGATATGACCCATTGGAAATTATTCTAAAACTGATATGGGAGCCGCCATTTTGAGAACTATGACGTCATTATGCTAACTTAACATTAATGGAATATTGTTTAAAATCATTTAAAGCAGATTATTTCGGAAGGCAAAGATATAAGTGTGTAATTTTAGTCAGATTTTAGACGACGATATGAATATGGAAAGAAATTATGCATATGCGAGTCTTTATGTGATTTATGTGATTTCTATAGGACCATTCTTCCCATTTTTGCTTCCAGAAAAAGGACAAATATGCAACAGAATATCTAGTTTCAGAAAAAGTGTTTTTAATGCAATATTAACATATATATAAGCATAACTGTGACACTACTGATTTGCATTTTATATACACAATGATAACGAACTTTGCATATGAAGCTGAACTGGTTTGAAATATATTAACTGAATGATGTACATTGTTCACTACTGGTCTATAAAGCCAAACTGGTTTGAATTTCATGCACTGCTCACTGTTGGCATATAAAACTGGACTGGTTGGCATTTCATATACTGAATGTTCATACACTGGATGATGCACAGTGTTCCCTGACGCCATATCAAGTTGGAATGGTTTGCAATTCACACACTGAATGATGTACAGTGCTAACTGCCGGCTTATAAAACTGGTCTGAATTGCATTTCATACAATGACTGATGTAAAAAGTAGAATGTTGGTATATAAATCTGTACCGGTTTGCAATGCTTACACTGAATGTCCATACACGGACTGATTCACAGTGTTCACTGACGGCATATCAAGATGGACTGGTTTGCAATTCACACTCTAAATGATTTACAGTGCAAACTGATGGCATATACAACTGGACTGCATTCCATACAATGATTGATGTACAAGTTACAATACTGATGTATAAATATGTACCGTTTGCAATGCTTACACTGAATGTTCATACACTGAATTTCCTTACACTGAATGATTCACAGTGTTCACTGAAGGCATATATATCAAGATGGACTGGTTTGCAATTCACAGTCTAAATGATTTACACTTCTGGCATATACAACTGGACTGCATTCCATACGATGATTGATGTACAAGTTACACTACTGGTGTATAAATGTGTATCGATTGCAATGCTTACACTGAATGTTCATACACTGAATGATGCACAGCGTTCACTGACGGCATATCAAGATGGACTGGTGTGCAGTTCTTACATTAAATGTTTACAGTCTGAATGAGGCACAACCACATATACAGCTGAACTGGGATTCATGTATTTCAACCATTGTTCAGATCGGCCATATAAAGCACGCTTTCTTCTCGGCATCGTTGGCAGAATCGTGTTTAGATAAATGCAGTTGTTCCCATTTATCTCTGTCATATTTTCTATGAAGGAATTGTCACAAAATCAATCAATATGTCTCCCTGTATCAATTGTATGGTTACAATAATGGATGATGGTACAGTAATTCTAATCACGAATACGGAACTGTCTTAACTATTAAACAAATAGTGCTTTGGCTTTTGTTCAAATACAGTGGATGGAAATAATTAAATCCTTAGAAAGAACGTTTTAATACAAAACATGTGTACGAGTGCTATGCAGCTGGTGTTTATTTGAGCATGCATTCAACCAGTTGAGCACACGTGTCTCTGGCTAAAAGGAAAACTGGAAATTGTTAAGCACACTTACAACATACCTAGCCCCTATAATGCTAAACACCCAAAATGGGATCGATGGTTTTGTTTTTCTGTTGTCCCACGTAAATTCCGATCCGAAAATAAATAAATGTTTGCATTGCCATCTTTTGCCTTGAGCCAGGACCCAACATTTTCGACATTGCTACCAACTCAGGTGGCAAATTCTATCATTGTTTTTTGGAAAGAGCAATGTCTGTATATAACATTGTTCCATGATAGCAATCTGAAACGGCTAGCTTATACAGTTAAATTCTAACAATAATAGGTGTATAATTGTAGCCTTGGCATCAACTTTTGGATGGTCGTTTTTGCACATTATTATGTTTTGATAATTGTTAAAATACTTTTAAAATACGCAGTTAAGTTTATAATTCATATTAATTTATACAGAATAAATAAACTTTGTTTTAGCATTGCATTCTGTTTAAAAATACTATTTTGCTTAAAATTGGAAGTCAAATTACCCCACCCACTATTGACACATTTTGTGTGCATTAAGGTTAGTATATATATGTATACATTATATGTATAAAATTGAAAGAATCAGTAATTCACTATTGTTCTAGGATTTAATAATTACATTATGAATTAATGAATTAATGAAAGTATGTATTATGCAATATACAATATTTTGCGTGCATATATAAGTTCAGAAACCTGAAAAGAGTATACACGAATCGAACATAAAGTTTAAGTCTTCCTCGGAATAATTGCAACATCACTATTATTTTAATTTTTTGATATATGCATATATTGCACAAAAGACACAAACAGTCCAAAGGATTCTAGATAAGGGAAATTTCGCTTTTTACATATACAGCCACGAAGCAATAGTAAACACATGCACACACAACATCCAATTACATGTCAACTTTAATGCCTTTAATTGCAATGTATGTCTATTTTAACGATGTTTAACACCAGTCTGAATTACCCCACCCTAAGTTTTATGCATATGAAATTGAAAACTATTACATGCATTTGCACGCAAAACATCGAAGAAGAAGCTTAAAGGTAATACATAGACTATTGTACTAAATACCAACCATGGAAACTATTTGTTAGAATTGGTACAGCATATTCTTAACGCATTTTATTATAGTAATAACCTATTTTTCTGCATGCTTAAATAGTGCAAACTGAATGACAGTTATCTAAAAAAGATCGAAAGTGTATTGCCAATGACGGGGGTAGTTGCGACAATGACAAAGAGTATCACACAGGAGTCTCTGTACGTCCTTAAACATTACAGTCCCTCACTGATCTCAATATTAGTATTTACTAATTTTTGTTGTTGACAAAAGTATACTTTTACCTTTAATTTTGTGTGTGAAGTTATTGAATCAACAGAATTGAATGAACTGGATGTTGTTAAACGGATTATCAACACATTATATGCTACTAAGACCGCCCCAAAGAGAGGGGAGCTATACTTTGGAATCCGGAAACATGCCTTAATCTTAATAACAAATAGATTACTATAATTCTTTAACTAAAAGGATAGACTCCGATACACAAAACCGCCTAATTTACGTCCCGATCAGACATACGAGGCTATCTCTGCCTTCACGAGGAAACATTTCTTGCCAAATAACATACCGACGAAACTCAGTGGCGCCGGCGAAGCTTACACCCGGGTTCTCCGGATTTCAAGTCCACCGTGCTATCCACTGGACCATAGGCTGCATGAATTCAAGGAGGGTGAATGCGTTGAAATGTTTACATTTAAAATGCTAAAACTTTATTATTTCAATGATACGATTACATCCAAATGGCTGGGGTTCACAACAGTCATTCATTTCTAGCAAATTTGTTTATGTGTGTGTTGTTCTAAGGAGTATACTCCCGCCGCCAATGTACCAAGAGAAGAATCTCTCAATGGCACGGTAGTATGTCTAGTCTGTCACGAGTTGCAATATGTCTGTAAGCCTTATATGCACATCCCATTTCTACGTTTTGATTGGTAACATCAATTAATGGCAAAGTCTTTGGAATGATAAAAGATAATTAATAGTACTCATGTCATATTTCGTTTAAGTAATAGTTAATAGTATTACTTTAAATTACAATATTGAAGTTAGTTAAAACAACAACAGCAACAACAAAAAATACGCTTAGAAGGAGGGTCGGTAGCCAGGACATCGGGATAGTACACATTTGCATACCCAGAAATACCAGTACTAACTACTACAATACTATGGTTCTTCATAGTACTTTGTGCGAATTAAGGGTGTACATTTGTAAAACAAACAGCTCAAAATTAACAATATAGGCCATTTAAACCCTGATAAATGTTGGTGCATGAACTTCCATCCTTAAGTTTTTTGATCGTGTCTTAGATTTGTTTTCTCTTTGGCTGCAACTGCTTTTGTTATTCAGTAAAATTATGGATACATTCTGAGGTGTTTTAATTAAGTATTTTTATATATATTTACAAAAACATTTATGTGTATCGTTTACTATTTTTCTAGGTGTTGGCTTTATTGTTAAACATTTCCTCTTTAATGGGATATACGTTTATTTACACTGTCTTGTGAAGAAGGTTTAATAGCGGGGTTGTGTACACATAACATCAATTTAAGTTAACCAATATGCCGTATTGCCCACTGACCGTTCCAAGTCTCTTATCCTATATTAACCACTCTTTATGTTTATATATTGTCCCATTCATTGACTATTTAATTGGATTTTCTTTTATTTTTGTTGTACAGTGTTAACCTACAGCGCAATTGCCTTTGAGTGCTATGGTTTATATAGGACTATTTTCCTAATTTTATCTATATATAGATGCTGACAATGCTGCTGATAAAGTTACAGTAGTCAATGTATTTTATCCAGCACTTCAATACCCAATTGGTCCATAAATTGTTTGCAATGACAATGCAACGGTCTCTTTTGTGGTTTTAGTGGAGTTATAGAATATGCGACTTGCAAACATCGTTGAACTACGATAACAGTTTCAATTTTTTAAATTAATTTAGGTCTTTATAATGTTATACCTCATACAAAATCCTATTCTTCATACATATTGCTGTTCTTAAACCTAACTCTGAAGTGATTTTATAAACAAAAAACATAAACAAGAGGCCAAAAAGCATCGCCTCTGCCTCGCCTCATAGTGCTCACATGTTAAAGAAACATTTCCTAATATAACTCTAAGTAAAACTGTGAATGGGGTCAACATTTTACCCCAGTATCACAATTTGAACAAACTAGTTAAATTAGCTATCCCGCCAACAACAGCCACATTGTACAACATATGTACACCGTTTCTAAACCTACTGATGACGAGGTCTGTATATAACTTATATATTTGGAAAATCCAAACTCTTTAGACACAATATAAACGGTTTTACCCAACCCTGAACCAGCAAGCCCAAACCCAAAACTGGAGCGTGGAATTAGAGTTACCAACTGTAATTATATACATTATTATATGACCTGGATAAAGTGTTGATACACAGTTGCGTGGTGTCATTGATTCGATATATGGCGGGTTAGTTTCTTTAAAGAACCATAAGCTTACACTACATGCAAACTTTTAGACACTTTTAAATGCTTTTCTGTGATGGCTTTACTCAATGTAATAGTGTGACCCACAGGGCAGGCCCAAACTTAAGTCATTTAGGGGTCACCATTGCTTATGCTACATGCAAACTATTAGACGTCTATCTCTGTTACTTTCAGAGAAGATTGTTTTTAAAGATGTTTATATATAACTCTATGTAAATATGTGAGCCTGGGGTGTGGCCAAACATGACACAGGGTCACCATTTGCAAATTTATTAGAAGACTAAATGCTTATACTACATGCAAAATAGTAGACGTCTGGCTCCTGTAGTTCCAAAAAAGGTTTTTTAAAAGATTGTCCAGTATAACTCTATGTAAATATGTGGCCCCTGGGGTGGGGCCAAATATGACCCCACGGTCAAATTTTATTTAGTTTTTGTAGCAGGCCATAAGCTTATGCCATATGCAAAATATTAGACCTCTAGCGCTTAAGGTTTTTAAAGAAAACGTTTTTTTTAAAGAAACCTGATCTTTATTTAACAGGGGGAGATAACTCTAATAACCGGAATAACTATCCTGTTGGCACTGCTATCATGGATTTTTTCTTTCTCTACAATGTACTCCATAACATGGTACCAGTAAAATATTAGACCTCTAGCACTTAAGGTTTCAAAGAGAACGTTTTCTTTAAAGAAACCTGATTTTTATTTAAAAGGGGGAGATAACTCTAATAACCGGAAATATCTACCCTGTTGGCACTGCTATCATGGATTTTTTCTTTCTCTACAATGTACTCCATAACATGGTACCAGTAAGAATTTGCCACCTGAGACAATAGCGAACCATTGTCTGGCTCATTGTCTAATCTGGGGAAAGAATACATTTTAGAAGAGAAGTGGTCAAATGGGGGGTGGGGGGAGGGGGGATGGCGCACCGGAAATTTATAATGGGGGTGGGGGGTGGTGAATGGCGCACCGGAAATTAATAATAACAGTAAAAAATTATCTCCGCATTATTTCGTGAGTCACAGGTATTTCCATAGTTGACGACGAGTTATAATGGAGCTGACGTTATATTAGTTTTTAACCTCAATATTTCAAAATGGCCGCTTTATATAAACAAACGCCACCGTCATAATGGGCTTTAGGTAGGCGTCATCATAGGGTCCACAGCCTGTCCGGTCATCGTACAATTAAAGAGGAAAGCGTAAAAGGATCGGACAGAGAAAGTATCATTCAAGGAGGACAGTCAACCACAAAACACAGAAACAAACACGCAAACAGACAAACAAGAAGGCAAAAGTAATAATAAATGCAAACGACATCACAAACTCAAAAGTGTTGACAATAGGGCTAGCGCTTTGAAACTCTCAGTGGCAAAAAAGGCCGCTGTTGGTTTAAACCAGGTTCTAGGGTGCACCAAACCTCACACTTATCCTACTGTCATCCCAATAAAACGGGACAGTGTAAATAAATAAATCCACGCCATGAAGACTGCGAAGGCATATTTTTCTTGTTGCTCTGGTTTTTGCATGTCATTGAATACTTGCTTTTCACCTTTTTATACATGATTATCTTTGCGTTTGCATAAAATGCTGCCTAGTTTAGTGTTTCCGAGGAACATCTTTGAAGACTGCTTCGAGACGCCACATTTTATGTTGTATTAAACTAAAGCATCAAACCCAGCTAGCCTAATTTAATGATACTTGTAGAAAACAATGTTTAGATGTCATACGGAGCCACTACATTCAGTTATTATCGTAATAATGGTACTTTGTAATTGAGACTGCGTCAGTGATCTGGTGGATTGTGTAAGAAGGCTATAGTTTACGTTGTCCTGAGGAACTTGGTTTAAACTTATTTATTTTACATCGATTGTAACGAAAGCTCTATGAACTTATTTGAATCAGTCTGGATGTCTTCCTGGGTAGAACCAGTACTAAGCAATGCAGATAAGGTGTCTTGCTCAGGGACACAACGCATATGGCATATGGCAATGACGGGAATCGAACCCACGACTTTTGGATCATGGGTCCAACGCTCTACCACTAGACCACAGCGCTCCACAAGGACTCTGAGGAACTTGAGTCACCATCAATACATATATAAACTAAACAGCATTATTCGGCATCCACTTCCCTTATTAACATGTTTTATTACATAACTTCATAAATTTACATTGAACTATGAATGACGTAATTTCACTAGTGATGATATAACTTTGCCGGAACTACTTTCTTAACATATTTGTTAAAAAACACACTGGTTTAAAGTTAAAATATTTTTTAATTTCTTCTTTTACGTAAAGTTATATAATAAACAGTATAATTAACAGTATAATACTGAATTAATGTCACTCGAGGAAAAAAGTGGTAATTTGGTTAAAAAACTCGTTCTTCGAACTCGATTTTTTTAACCAAATTACCACTTTTTTCCCTTGTGACATAAATTCAGTATCAAATTTATGCTGTTAATTATTCTCTATGTATTGTTTGCATTTTGGTTTAAGCTTACTAGTAGTCAGCTTTTCCACTTGTAGTTTTATCCTGTAAAATGTTGTCAGTTTTAATTTTTACCTAATGGTATGACATTGTTACGAAAACGTTGTTTATTTGTTTTGTATTCTAAGACATAACCACGTGGACACAAATGGGATTAGCTACCCCTTTCCTTCTTGTTGCAGTGATACTATCAATGCTGTTCTCGTGTCATTCTATATTGCATACTTACAGTATATGTTATATGTAATCAAACCAAACTTCTGTAAAAATGTAGTTGGATCTTTATAGTTTGTGTATTCAGTCAAACCAAACTTCTATACAAATGTAGTTGGATCTTTATAGTTTGTGTATTCAATCAAACCAAACTTCTATACAAATGTAGTTGGATCTTTATAGGTTGTGTATTCAATCAAACCAAACTTTTATACAAATGTAGTTGGATCTTTATAGTTTGTGTATTCAATCAAACCAAACTTCTATACAAATGTAGTTGGATCTTTATAGGTTGTGTATTCAATCAAACCAAACTTCTATACAAATGTAGTTGGATCTTTATAGTTTGTGTATTCAATCAAACCAAACTTCTATACAAATGTAGTTGGATCTTTATAGGTTGTGTATTCAATCAAACCAAACTTCTATACAAATGTAGTTGGATCTTTATAGTTTGTGTATTCAATCAAACCAAACTTCTATACAAATGTAGTTGGATCTTTATAGTTTGTGTATTCAATCAAACCAAACTTCTATACAAATGTAGTTGGATCTTTATAGTTTGTGTATTCAATCAAACCAAACTTCTATACAAATGTAGTTGGATCTTTATAGGTTGTGTATTCAATCAAACTAAACTTCTATACAAATGTAGTTGGATCTTTATAGTTTGTTTATTCAATCAAACCAAACTTCTATACAAATGTAGTTGGATGTTTATAGTTTGTGTATTCAATCAAACCAAACTTCTATACAAATGTAGTTGGATCTTTATAGGTTGTGTATTCAATCAAACCAAACTTCTATACAAATGTAGTTGGATCTTTATAGGTTGTGTATTCAATCAAACCAAACTTCTATACAAATGTAGTTGGATCTTTATAGTTTGTGTATTCAGTCAAACCAAACTTCTATACAAATGTAGTTGGATCTTTATAGTTTGTGTATTCAATCAAACCAAACTTCTATGCAAATGTAGTTGGAACTTTATAGTTTGTGTATTCTCATTTTAATGATTATAACAGTCGGTTTGTAGACAGACTGATTTTGTAATATCTATTAACATCTATGTTTTCAAATTGATTATAACAGAATCACCTAGATCCAGGAAACAACTCTCTACGTATCTGCACAGAGCATCGCAACAACAAAACATCACGAAATAAGGTTGCATATTATTGAAAGCAAATAATATATCTTGATGTCGTTTTCTCCCGCTAGCTGACAATGGTAATCATATTTAATATTCCATATGAATTATTGAATAAATGGAACACTGTTTTGCTTCTTATGCAATGTATTTACCTAGAACATGAAACGGCTTCACGGTTGATTCATACAGGTTGTTGATGTTAAGTTCTTTACATTCTATGTATCAAACTATATACATGTCATATCGTTCATTATCGCATGCCTGATAGTTCTGTTGTCCAAAGTCGTATGGTATATTCAATACAGGAAAACGAAAGTATACTGATATTTCGTATAACGGCACACTTTTCAAAAAGTGTAGAGTTATACGAAATATCATACAAGGGAGCATGGCTAGTAATAAAACAGTTATAGAATATCCAATATATTTTATGATATATGCTCGTAACACCTCGTTGTTCATTCTATGACTAATACATATAGTAAAAAGGTCGTTATTAATGCTGCGACTAATACAACTACATATATATATTAATGCTGCGACTAATACAACTACATATATATATTAATGCTGCGACTAATACAACTACACATATATATTCATTTGAATCAAGCGCATAAATGATTCTTATTATGTTGGTATAATGTTATTTTATTTCGAATAATTGTTCCACCATTACAAGTGTACATTTTACAACATGACTGAAACGAAAGAAAAATCCATGCGTATGTTTTCATGAATTGTATCTGTAGGCTGATCAACAAATTATGTCTAAACTGTCTCCAGTCCGTTTAATTTTCCATCATGATATTACTCAACTGTTTACGCGGAGTAAATCAATACAGTTGAAAGAAGGTTCCGTTTAATGTCCAGGTAGCATTTTGTTTCGAATAATGTGACAAACTAGTCGGTTTTATGAAAGTAATGTAAAGGCTTTCCTAACATTATTTTTGCCAAAAAGTATATAATAGACAAAACAAAAAAAGAAACAGTCAGGTTTGTTTACTTGTTTAAAGGACATTGTATTGAGTAAACTAGTTATACCGAGATTTAAATTTAAAATGCCGCACTGATCTTACAAAAGTAAAGATAAAACTAGATATACAGCTTACTACCTGAAAGAATAACTCAATGCAGCTTAATAAAGGTTATATAATCGTGCATTGATGTAAAGAAAGCATTATTGAGTCTAGTGCGCTATCGGTGAGTTGTTTATTTTAATATACGAAACTGTATGGGTATTAAGTAAAACTTATTCATATGTTCTACGTAATTTTATTTTCTAAACTATGTTTTATCATAATGTATATGCTTTAGCTGAGGATCAAAAGACAATAATTATATCGGTAACCTAAACTAGACATAATTTCATCAATTTTCAAAAATACTATACATTTCTTAGTATCCATATTAGGCAACCTTTCAACTAATGTCACTCATCATTTACCATAATTTAGACACAATTTAGAGCCTTATCAAAAATGAGCCAAAGAAATATAAAAATATCGGACAGGTAAAGTAGCATTCAAGGAGGACAGTCAACCACAAAACACAGAAACAAACACGCAAACAGACAAACAAGAAGGCAAAAGTAATAATAAATGCAAACGACATCACAAACATATAGGGTTGACAATAGTGACTACCGCATTGGAACGGTTAGTGGCAAAGTATGCCACTGGGGGTTTAAACCGGTTCTAGCATGCACCAAACCTAACACACCCTACTGTCATCCCAATAAAACAGGACAGTGTAAATAATGAAATCCCCGCCATGATCTAATATCTAACCAACAAGGCAGCATCAATAGGCAATATAAGTGAAACACAAATATGCTCGTGTTAGTATAACACCAAAAAAAACACAAAAAACAACAACACAACAATAGCATAGAAAGCCACAAAGAAGGTACTCAATGACTTGGCAAAAGCCTGAGCAACAAGAGAATAAACCATTAAGGGCTAAATCGGGGCTTGCATACATTTAATTAGACAGTGTTCTATTGACAAACCATGTTTTACATCCACGAGGTGTTGTCTTACCGAGAAGGAATGGATTCTATTAATGATCATTGGCACGACATAGTTGACTGACAATTATCATCTGGAGATTGGTAGTTTATAAATAGCAACTAACCGTCGTCTTATTGTTATTATCTGGTGATGAGCTAGCTAGTAATGAGTTAAGAATATTTTATAGCAAATACTAATATGTTTGATATTTTGATATTGATATAAATGCATTGTATAGACCTCTTATCACCCAACAAAGATGACATATATTAATAACCTGTTAGTATGGTCTGCACTGCATCTTGATATAGCCTCGCCTTTATATCTTTACAGTACACTTTCAGCATCAAGACATTTGTGTACAGTTTCGGTTACTTGCTGTACATGCAGTACACTTTCAGCATCAAAGGTCTGAAAGCCATCTGTGTACAGATTCGTTTATCTATCCTTAAGAACATAGTCAGCATCATTAAGTCTGCATGGCATCTCTTAACAGTTTCGTTTAACTATACTCACAGAATCCTTTTAGGATCAAAGGTCTACTTGACATCAATTTACAGTATCGTTTATCTTTTCTTACAAGCATCAAAGTTATGAACACAATTTCTTTACAGGTTCGTTTTTTCTAGCATTGCAATTAATCGCAGTCTCATTACAATTTAATCTCAGTATCTTATAAACTATCATTTTGCTGGTCACATGTAGCAAACATATTGCAGCAAAAATCTCTTCTTTTTTTATCTCTTCTAATAGACCTTTCGCAGTCACAGCACTAGTATCTTATTAGTTTGCTCTCAAAGGTCGAAACACATTAAATATGAGTTGATGGAAGACCTGTCACAGTATCATTTAATTATCTCGATCGTCCGTTTACAGTCGCAGGAAATCAGTTAGATCTATAGTGATAAAGAGAACTTCTCCAATAAAGATGCACGTGTTTCTTGCCAAGTCCGACTATCGTGCAAAATGTGTCAACCATGTTGATTCATTCTTGGTTGAAACATGTTCCTCAAACAAATGTTTAACTTTTCATGTCATGATTAATACAAAATTAGACTTTTAAAATGGTTGGAGTAAAACATGTATTCTCCTCAGACCATGTGAAGGCATGTTTCATTATAAACTACTTGATATCATTCAAATGTGCTATCGATTTGTATTCTAATATTGTATTTACGACTTATGCTTCGACAGGCGCACGATCACTCAAAGGCAAATTGCCGTTGAAATGCTTTTAATGTTAACATGATTTTTACAATGTGATTGTCAATTACAGTATATCACTTCGTAAACCAATACAAAATGAACACGTTATTTAAACAAATTGTGTCCTTTTTTTGTTTGAAAAAAGTGAAATGATTTGCTTTAAGATCATCAATGTTCTATAATGTCGTTAATATTAAAGGAACGTACACATTTTGTATTTTAAAGAAAACTGTAATTTATATATAAATACTAGTTGATATATCTTAAAACAGAAGTGTCAGTATAAATGGTATTGTGTAAATGTGTTTACATCACCATGTACATCTACTGGGTTCACATATCATCACTAACTGATTCGAGTTCATCGATTCTGAATTATATCTCCGGTATGCTAACGTACTCTGCACGTGTATTACAATCTGAACAATTTTGGAAATACCACGAAGCTATAATTGGGCTAGGCAGATGATAGAATTATATTGTATTAGGTTTAACTGTGAATGAACATTTAGAAACTTATCTATGATTGTTCTCGATTCATATCAGTAACAGGTCCAATGAATATTTTCTTTTCATTGTATATTTAATTTGCTGTTGTTGTTTGTTTGCGGTACATTGCGGACCTACGGTATCATTGCGTTTGGGTGCTGTGGTTTCTATAGCACCATTTTTCTCATTTTTGGATACAAACATTTTTCTTTTTTTTGCTACAACGTACGATATTGTATGAGGGTTTTATATTATGAACACAACATTCAAATATCCATTAATCACACATCCGTCTCCCTAAAGCATACTCGTAACAGATGCCACATATCAGCTTCATTCAAAAAAGAAATTCACGAAATAGTTTAAATCCAAAATGTATTACCGTTACTTCCCAAACTATCGTCAAACCCAATCAATATGAGTGAATTTCTAAGATTAGTCAAACCCAGTCAATATGAGTGAACTTCTAAGATTGAGTCAAATGCTTTTAGACAGGCTAAAAACTGATTATGGACCGCTGTATATCATTCTAGAAGAAGACAACCGTATCGATTCCTAGATGCTATTGTATTAATGATTATACTCATGAACCCGGAACAATCATTCAAAGTACCATGCGTATGTAGCAATGTTTTATGATGCATATTTGATGTTAAAAGATTTCCTCACCATTCATTCGCCGTAGGCTGCCTTCTCTATAGCCATGTTTCATGATGCCTATTTGTTGTTAGACGACCTCCTTACCATTCATTTACCATAGGCTGCCTTCTCTGTAGTCATGTTTTATGATGCCTACGGGTTGTTAGAAGATCTCCTCACCATTAATTAACCATAGGATGCCTTTCCTGTAGCCATGTTTTATGATGCCTTTTTTTGTTAGACGATCTCCACACCATTCATTTAACATAGCCTGTCTTAATTTGTTGTTACAACTTGCGGATAACACACAAATATTGACAAAACTGTACAGCTAAAGTTCGTTTTTAGCAATCAACAATATCGCATGTTTACGAAAATACTCGCGTTGCTTTATAAGTAGATATAAACGTCGAACAGAAAATGTAGCAATTAGATATAAACGTCCAACAGGAAATGTAATAATTACCAGTCAACCAAAAGCACGCAAAGAACAAATAATAATTACAAAGATGAATGAATGAGAATAAAAGAGATATAACATCACAAACATAAAAATGGCTACCGCCTTTGAGATAACACAAAACTATTGACAAAATTGTATATAGTCCGTCAAAAATACCGCATATGTACTTTGCTTTAAAAGTTATGTAGAGTACAGTATAGTAATAACAAGTAAATGTAATATCAATTACGTGTATTGAATACTCTATACATGTTTATCACGACACAATATACGTGTGCATTTAGTTAACCGTCACGTGTCAACTATCCATTGTCATATAAATGTGTTAAAATGCTGAAATAAAATATGTTTGAACCAAGTTGCATCTATAAGAACTTATCGCTTTTCTACACTATATACAATTTTACCGCACAACCTGATTAAAAATTGCGTAATTTCACTTATTCAAAAGACAAAATCTAAATGTGTTGCCTGTAATAATATTAACGCGTTTTTTACTAAAGGCGGTTTATACAATTACACTATGTGGACTTACCAAGAAGTTTGCGCATCATTTATATTCCTATCAGCTAATATTTGCGTCACCTAAGTACTGATTATAGACATATTGTTGCTATCCCTATGTGTACGAACTGTGCAACTCTCGAGCAGATTTGTTTGTTTTTGTATTGCTACGAAAGAGATGTCATGTTGAGTCTCTCACCATATACTCAGGCAGATGTCATCGATACCGTTAGTAATACCTTTGGATATCTGGATGATATATTAAACCCTTTCCTTTCTACTATGGTAAATAATATATACAGTAAATAACTCCAACTTAACAAAGCTTTTTTTCTGATACTGCCTCTTTTTGTGATTTGCATCTCCCAAGTGAAAATGCAGAAATAGTAAGCAAAAATTATGACATGACATGTTTTTTTTAATTTCGATATCGTTAAACCCTATCATTTTACAAGTGGGGGTGTATTTAGCGGTTGACCTATTTACAGTTCGGAACTATACTTTCTTCTTTGATTGTGCGATGAACGGACATATTCTAGTTTGTTAGATGATATCGTCTGGCGGGCATTTCTTGTTTTGCACTGTCCCGTTTTTATCTGTTTACTCGTATCACAGTAGCGTTACTTGTGCAGTATGCAGGCGGTAAAACATATCCCCGTGCTTGCAATCATAACTGTTATTCATTCTGATCTTTGGAGATCGCTGAGCCTGATATTTATATACAGATATCGATGGTACATTCTCAAATATTTTGTTTTCTTACTTCAAATCGAATAGGTGGTTCCATTAATCCAGCCTTTAAAGACTCTGAGTATTGTTTAATCACATTTAGGATATGTTGTCTGCTTTCTAATTTAATTTTTTCACTTTTAGTTGTGATACGCAGACTTCATAACCTCTGCTGCCAATGAATTTCATTTTGTGTATTTCGCTCATTGTTTTCTCCTTTAGGGCACAGCATTTCGTTAGATGGCATGGTATGAAAATACCACATTGAAGGTTCACCGTCATATTCATACCATCTTCGGGATGGCTCAAAAGTTCGTACTATTGACCTTTTAAATATTGAGTTCTGCTCAACCCGGGCTTAGAGGGCGTGAACGGTAGCTAGCATTTTCTCAACAGTTCCCAACAGTTCATGAACAGTTTTATATGTATCGTGTTCGCTGATTTCCATATGTATCCTGTCATACTCTTTTATTAGAATGACAACAGAGTAAGAGTGAGGTTCAACATATGTTGGTATGTGACCGTTCCAGTAGTAACCTATTGGTTCCAAGGCAGTAGCCCTATTGTAAACACTTTATGTTTGGATTTGACCGTTCCAGTGTAGTAACATACTGATTCCAAGGCAGTACACCTTATGTTGGGATGTCACATAAATTGTCGTTTGTTTACCCTGATAATTTTGATTTGTTTTCAATGCGCGTTTTTTTGTGTTTTTTTGTTGTTGTTGTTTGTTGTTTTTTGTTTTGTTTCGTTTTTTGTGTTTTGTTTGTTTGTTTGTTGTTTTATTTGTTGTTGTTTTATTTTTGTTGTTGTTTTTGCTGTTCGCCTTTTGACTTTTGTATTGACATACATTTTAAACATTCCTTCAACTTCAGTGCTTTAGGCATACCTTTTACATTACTACATTGTGAAGCACTGGACTTGCTGACATTAAGCGGAAACGGTTCAAGTTGAAATATAGATTGGTTTGCAATTGATACACTAAATGATACTCACTGTACACTGTTGTCATATACAACTGAGTTGTTTAGCTATTTCATACATTGAAAGATGCACATTATTCTTGCTCTGATGTAAAAGTCGAACAGGATATGTAGCTTTCACAGAAAACAATCAACCAAAAACACGCAGTAACACAAACAACTACGATGTTGATAAAACGTAATGAATGTGACATCCCAAACACAAAAGGTTGACAACAGGGCTATGGCAAAAATGACGCTGGGAATTTAAACCAGGTTCTAGGGTGTATCAAACCTCAAACTAACCCTGATGTCAGCCCAATAAAACGGACAGCGTAAATAAAGAAATCTCCATCAGGTTATATTCTTTAACAAACAAGGAATCATTAAAGGGCAATATAAATATAACACATAGATGATCATATATATATGATATAGTATAGAAAATCATACATTGAACAGAACACTTTTCTTAAACCCTGGATCCAGAAAGGATACTAAATGATAGACTAATTTGTTGAAATACAATGTGGAAAATTATCATTTACAGTGATATCAACAACATCAAATAAAAACTCTTAGCTAGCGTGTATACTAGCTAAAATATAGATTGAGCGCTTTCGGCTTTACGCCTTCTTCAGGAGTACAAAGACATGTAATATTTTCAAGAAAATCATCTAAACAACGATTGCAATGAAAACAAATCTAGAAAAAAATGTATAAATGATTCTAAAGATATGATTAATATGTTCTGATATTGGAAGAGAATGCCCGCAAAAGGGGCCCATTTAGATTTCCATAAATAAATAATAATAGCGTAATTATATAACGCTATAAACGCCGAGAAAGCTTCAAATATTCAGACAATTAATAAACGTCGTGAACGTCAAAGTTGTTTACTTTCAAAAAACGGAAATGACGTCGTCGGTTATGACGTCGCGTAGGTGAAACGTTGACATTTTAAATTAAAAAACGCTGACATTTTAAATTGACGTTGACGTTAAAAAAGCGTACGTTAACGTTACAGTGTTTCGACATGTTTGACTATTTTTCCATATAAACTCCTTCAATAAATTCATTATGAACTGTAATTATTTAAACAACTATCTATAAATTGATTTAAAGACAAATGTTGCATAAAGAAATTGTTGGTATCCCTATGGGTACGAAATGTGCACCACTTGTCGCAGATTTGTTTTTATTTTACTATGAAAGGGATTTCATGTTGAGTCTTTCACCAGATACCCAGGCAGATGTTATTGAAAAAAAAAAAAAATATCGGACAGGGAAAGCAGCATTCAAGGACGACAGTCAACCACAAAACACAAAAACAAACATGCTAACAGACAAACGAGAAGGCAAAAGTAATAAAAAATGCAAACGACATCACAAACACAAAAGGGTTGACAATAGGGCTACCGCCTTGGAACGGTCAGTGGCAACAAAGGCCACTGGGGGTTTAAACCGGTTCTAGGGTGCAGCAAACCTCACCCTTACCCTACTGTCATCCCATTAAAACAGGACAGTGTAAATAAAGAAATCCTCGCCATGATCTAATCTCTAACCAACAAGGCAGCATCAATAGGCAATATAAGTAAAACACAAATATGCTCGTGTAAATATAAACCAAAAAAACAATAGCCTAGAAAGCCACAATGAAGGTACTCAGTGACTTGGCAGAAGCCAGAGCAACAAGACAACTCGAGTTGAGGACTTTAATATTCGTAATCTTTGTATAACTAAAAGGCTGCTCAATCAGGGTTACCGTTACCATAAACTTCGTAAAACCTTTGCAAAATTTTATTATCGTAACCCTGATCTTCTTTCCAAATATAAAAGTCATTTAAAGACTCTTCTGCGACAAGGACTATCACAACCTGACTTCTTTGATGATGAGTTTTATAAACTTCGTAAGATTCTTGGTCATGATCACTTTCATACTATCTTTGTTAAACTTGTTAAAAAGTTTATCAAAAGAGGCAACGTACTGCATGCTTGGTGGTGGACCGTTTTACAGTTCGCCACTATACTTTCCTCTTTAATTGTACGATGACCGGACAGGCTGTGGACCCTATGATGACGCCTACCTAAAGCCCATTGGGACGGTGGCGTTTGATTCTTGTCTATGGTCTTTCCTGTCGTGCCCTTAATGGTTTATTCTATTATTGCTCTGGCTTCTGCCAAGTCATTGAGTACCTTCATTGTTGCTTTCTAGGCTATTGTTTTTTGTATTATATTTACACGAGCATATTTGTGCTTTACTTATATTGCCTATTGATGCTGCCTTGCTGGTTAGAGATTAGATAATGGCGGGGATTTCTTTATATACACTGTCCTGTTTATTGGGATGACAGTAGGGTAAGTGTGAGGTTTGGTGCACCATAGAACCGGTTTAACCCCCCAGTGGCCTACTTTGCCACTGACCGTTCCAAGGCGGTAGCCCTATTGTCAACCCTTTTGTGTTTGTGATGTCGTTTACTTTTATTATTACTTGTGCCTTCTTGTTTGTCTGTTTGCATGTTTGTTTCTGTGTTTTGTGGTTGACTGTCCTCCTTTAAATTTATTTAGTAAAAACTCAAACGTATATACGTTCTTAAAACAAATTTAAACCTCGAGCACGTTGTCTAGATCATAGATTAAAATTATTCATAAAATGAATAAACTAGAATATACGTTTTTAATAAATTATTAAATATGAGGTGAATAATTTCGATATCAATCGCAGTATTTCACAGTAATCAAAATATAAGGCGGCATGGAAATTTATAAGTTATTGTTACTGGAGATGCGGATGTCATCCCCTTTGTTTGGAAATTCATAAGTTATTGTTACTGGAGATGCGGATGGCATCCCCTTTGTTTATACCAAACGGTTGAATAGTGTTGAGTCGACGGATCCAATAAGATTCGCGTGATTTTCGAGTATGATCTGACCAATCGGGATTGTGGTCCATGCAGCAAAGGGATATATCCGCGAAAACATGTCCTGTAGAGCAGAGATGTTCTACGACTGGCGACCTGGATCTATGTAGGTTAATCCTTTGGTTTAGAGGTAGTTTTGTTTCATCACGTACTGTTTCTGACATTGCTCGCTTGTCATCAGATTAACGACATTACTCGTTTTGCAATTGGCATGGGATTTTATATTGACTATGGCGCCAGTAAAGGATTGTTTAAAACTATGCGTGACAGGCATGAGTTTGCATGTCGGGCATCTAGGCATACCACAGGGACTTGATTGTCATACTGAAATGTCAGTTTGTTTTGGATTTAATTTTGCTCGTACCAGTAACTATATATAACTATAAACAAAAGCATTGAAAGCCACAATACAAGTAATCAAAATCTGCTTATCGCATTGGGATCGCCGCGCTGTTGGTTTAAAATAATAAATACATATAAATATAGTTGTTCCCATTTATTATCGTCTATTATTATAGACTAGTCAATATGACGTGATGTATAAACGTATGGTCTAAATAAATGAGAGATGGTACTGTAATTATTATCACGGAACAGATGACAGCATCATCTGTTTATTTATACCGGTCATCGCACAATTAAAGGGGAACTCATAGTGGCGGACTGTATGCATGCATTGTGTTGAAAAATATTAATTTTAACAAGTTTAACAAGGATAGTTTGAAAGTAATCATGACCAAGGATCTTACGAAGTTTGTAAATCACTTCACCATAGAAGTCAGGTTGTCATAGTGATTGTCGCAGAAGAGTTCTTAAATTACTTTTTGTTTGTAATACAGTTTTGCAAAGGTTTAACATAGTTTATTGTAACGGTAGCCCTGATGGAATACGCTTTTTAGTTATACCAAGATAACGAACATTAACGTCCTCAACTCGAGTACAAGCTACGAAAAACGAATAAGTTGAGACACATAGACCTAGAACCTGGTTTAAACCCCCAGTGGCCTACTTTGCCACTGACCGTTCTAAGGCGGTAGTTCTATTGTCAACCCTTTTTGTGTTTGTGATGTCGTTTACTTTTATTATTACTTGTGCCTTCTTGTTTGTCTGTTTGCATGTTTGTTTCTGTGTTTTGCGGTTGACTGTCCTCCTTGAATGCTACTTTCCCTGTCCGATCTTTTTATATTTCTTTATAGATGAAGCTTGACGTTTATTGCAAATTTTACCAAGAACTTCGCCTAACTTCTTAATAGATCAAAAACAATTAATCCTAGAGTTTTCACAATACTACAAAATGTGTAATATACTAATGGTAAAAGTCATACCAAAGGATCAAATGTCATATTAAAGGATAAAATGAAAAGATATTTATGCCTTAATTTGTACTGAGTTTTAATTTTGATTTTGTTAACTATCCCAACTGAGATGAGGGTGTTTCCCGAGCTACGTCTGAGGGAGTCTATGTTTCCCAACTTATTGATTTTTCTAAAGCTTGTGGTAGAGTTGAGGACTTTAATATTCGTAATATGTGTCAAACTAAGATGTTGCTTAATTAGGGCTACCGTTACCATAAACTTCGAAAAACCTTTGCTAAATGTTATTATCGTAAATATAGAAATCGAACAGGAAAAGCAGCATTCAAATGACGACAGTCAACCACAGACACACACAGAAACAGAAAACACATTTAAAGATGAATAACACGGTATGTGAAACACACGTATGTAAGGAAAAACTGGATCAATGAATGTTATACAATCCCTGTGGGATGAAAATATAAAATATAAAACATTATTTAAAAACTCTTCTGCGACATGGACTATCACAATCTGACTTTTATGGTGTTGTTGTTAACAAACTTCGTAAGATCCTTGGTCATAATCCATTTCATGCAATCTTTATTATACTTGTTAAAAAGTGTTAAAAAAGGTTATGACCCTATCATTTTCCAACGCACTGGGTGTTTTGTGGTTGACGCATTTACAGTTCGCCACTAAGCTTTCCTCTTTGATTATGCGATGACCAGAGAGATAAATATACATGTAGTATGATGACCTATGTGTTATACATATATTGCCTATTATTAATGCATTTGGGTCAGGCCAAATGTTCTGCAACTCATATCAGTTACACTTACAGGGATTTGTAACACATATAAGACTGGCTACTGCTATTAACAATAAATAAATCCGTAAGCTGGATTAACAACAACATATTATATTGCTGCCTTGTTTGATAGAGAATATAACCTGACGGGGATATCGTTCCAAGGCGGTATATTCATACTTAAATGTATGTCAATGTGATGTGGTGACCTGCTTTCAATCTGTATTTTTCTGTGATGCAGTAAAACCGGCGTTTGACTTGGTGTAAAGTATTACCGCGAGTTGTTTGTTTATCGTCTAACGTTTCTTTCATTATGTCGCTATTAACAGCTGCAATTTGAAGTAAAACATATATATAACTTTTTGTTTGGATGACCAAAGCATTGTTTTATAGTCGTGTGGATGGCCACAAACTTGTTTTCTTCTCAGCATTAACTTATATTCTAGTAGTTGTCTACAACTTCAGTTATCATTATATGCAACACCGTGTCCCATGTGATTTAAGATGGAGATGCTTGTTAAAGCTGTACAGATTTCGACATGAGCTTGTGAACATGAAGTTACAAATAAAGACACGCCTACAAAGAAGAAATATATTGATATAGGGACTCTGTAGCTTTAAGACACCGTTCGATGTTTCAAGGTCAATGCCAGTCATATGTCTTTTTATTTGCTGACGTTCGTCCACGCGCTGACGTGGTATAAGATAGTAACACAATATTAACATGAGTAACATAAGCCCAAAAGAACGGTGACGTTTGATGCTTGTCTGCAGTATTGTCTTGTCGTGCCCTCAATGGTTTATACTCTTGGTACTCTGGCTTCTGTCAAGTCAATGAGTACATTCTATGTGGCTTTCTAGGCTATTGTTTTTCTTTGTATTTATATATACACGAGCATCTTTGTGTTTTACTTATATTGCCTATTAATGCTGCTTTGTTGGTAAGAGAATATTTCATGGCGGGAATTTCTTTATTTACACTGTCCCGTTTTATTGGGATGACAGTAGGGTATGTGAGAAGTTTGGTGCACCATAGAACCTGGTTTAAACCCACAGCGGCCTTTTTTGCCACTAACCGTTCCAAGGCGGTAATGTGTGTTTAACGTAATCTGTTATGTTGTTTGCGTATTTCTTAAAGTATATATGCTAGTTTATTCTCAGGATCTTTCATGTTATTATGACTAGAACTCAAGCTTGACCTAAACACAGTACTCGTATTACGAATAAATATCGTAAAGTTAAAGCGAAAATGAATCCAATTTGACACACATCACTTAATCGATTTCTTAAACTTAATGGGGAAAAATTGTTTAATATAATCAGAGCATGTCTATGTGTTTTTTTATAATATGCCTCTATACACGGTTTATTTGTTTATCTAAGAGAACTTTAAAAACTTAATGATATGAAAAGAACAGCAGTGTTTTGTTACATAACGTGAATATGCCCTTTAATCACACAGATGATAGACATATTCACTTTGATTTCTACAATGTATTTAATAATAGTTCAAATAAAAAAAAAATCCATAATCAATGAGATATTCATTTAAATATTTCATAGCATCACATAAATTCTCATAAATTCACAAGGTCGTATTTTATAAACGTAACCAGAAGAAAACATAAATAAATTCATCTTTAAATTTGTTCTTTGTTTCTGTGTGTGTTTGTGGTTGACTGTCGTCCTTGAATGCTGCATTTCCTGTTCGATTTTTATATCTATTATTAAAAAAGGCCAAATAAGACATCACAAACTCAAAAGGGTTGACAATAGGACTACCGCCTTGGAACGGTCAGTGGCAAAGTAGGCCACTGGGGGTTTAAACCAGGTTCTAGTGTGCACCAAACCTCACACTTACTATACTGTCATCCCATTAAAACAGGACAGTGTAAATAAAGAAATCCCGGCCATGATCTAATCTCTTACCAACACACTATTGATTTGTAGCCTTAAGTATTATAGTTGTGTAGAAGGCCTCAATGCAAACTAACCAAATATAAATAGACAGATTTAGGCTAGTCTCGTCATACTGCATTTTGCCGCTGACCGCTCCAAGGCGGTACTCCTATTCTCAAAGTAGATAAAAGTCCCACAAGCAATGTAGCATTCACAGAACACAGTCAACCTTTTTTATGTTTGAGTTATCTTGTACCTTGCTTCTGTTTTACCATGTTTTTTGTTGTTGTTTTTTTTGCTTTTCTTTTTGGAGGGAATGGGGGTGGGTATGCTACATTTCCTGTTGATGTTCTTCTTTTAAATTTTAAGAAATACGCATAGGTTATCAGTATTCTAATTTATCAAGTGAAAACACTAGCATTGTGATTTCTCATATTGGTTTACTGCAGGATATTGAAAAGTCGTCTCGAAAGATTTAGCATCACTAATGCCAAAGCCACAATTTCCCTTATTGATCGTTTGTGGCTCGAACGTATACTCATAAATAACATATTAAGACAACAATCCTCCCGTATTGCTAAATGTTAACTATAGGCAAGAAAACCACTTACGCTACAGTAACATTGCCAAAAGTTTTAAGGATAAAAGCACATTTATATTACCATAGGAGATTGGTTTTTTGGATACTCCTTCAATTTGGAAATGCCTACTATGATATGATTATCTGAAACATGAGTCTATATGAACTATAAGTGAAAAACTCTTTGCCTCCGTGTTATTGGCATTACCAGTCAAGCCTAAAATGAAATCGGAACTTAGTTAAAACTGATTTATTTTTTATCCTTGTCGTTTTATTCGGTAAGATGTTGTCAAACAAATTTAGGTTTTATTTAACTTTATCAGCATATTACATTTGATAATTTTCTGTTTTAAGAAATGACTAGAGAAAGGTCGATATGGGACCCATGGCAAATATCCACACTTCTCTGTCATGTTCACATCCTACTCCACCAATTTGTCAAATATGAACACCCTCTTTCAACTGGCGTAGGAGTTCAGGTTATATAAATTACCAATTTAATTTGGTATGCATATAACATTACGTATGACATGTAAGAAATAACATAGACACATATTAAAAATTGTTGGTTTAATGTTCATTTTGGTGAATTTGACCTTTTAATCATGACCTCTGGCCCATGGGGTCGGAACCTGGATGCGATACCTTATTTGTAATCTACACATCCTAAGAGCCACAGTGCCAAATATGAACTTCCTAGGCTACGAGGAAACATTAACAATACTGGGTGACCCCATATGACATTGACTACCCTCCCCCGGGAAAGAGGATCAGTACATCAAATCGCAAAACCATGTAACATTTTGTGTATGCGTATATCATTACTTATAGTTAGTTGGAAATAAAATTGACGGACGGACAAATGGACGGACGGTTTGGTTTGGTTTGAATGGTATTTTACGTCATTTTTACCGCATGCTAGGATATATATGACGATCGATTTTTCTGGTAGTGGCAGACCACATGATTCTTCAATATTTTCGTTCCAATCATTTAAACTATGTACTGTACCAAAAATTATATTTTCTCAAAATGTTGAATAAACTTTGTTTACACTAAGTTTATTAAATTGTATGAAAAACATGTGTCAAACACGTGTTACAAAAACAACAAAGACAGAAAGCATCATATTAATATTAAATACACAAGAACCATTCCCGTAAGCAATATTTCAAAACGCCTCTAACTTTATAAACGAAACAGACATTGTTTGGGAGAATGGTTCAATATCATCAGAGCACAATAGTTATTTACACAATAACAGAAATGCAGAAAAACATTAAATTGTTCATCAAACTCCATTCCAGACAGCATTTTTTCCAAACAACGTATCATGTCGTATTAAATTTATGTATTTTCTAACTTGTCTGGTGCCAGTAAGTTTCCAGCAGACCATTGTTTTATTTTATTATAGAAATAATTTTAACTTTTGCAACAGTACCGGCTACTACCTCCTAGTACCGGCTTGAGCGGTATTCTTCTTTAAAGCCACACAGATTGGGCTTGATGCTCTCATATGGCCAGAAAATATTAACACTACTGATTTGTAGTTGGTGTGACAGTTGCAGCCGTCGCATAGCACTAAGCAAACGCCAGTGTGAATGTCAATAAATACTGAAATGGGGATCACTTGGAAACAACAAACACAAACAAAAACGAAGAGTAGCAGACTCGGTTTTATTAAGTCTGACAATGAATGAATGAATGAATGGTGTTTTACGGCACGTCGACACACAAATGGGTCATATTGTGCGCAAAAACCGATGAATCATGAAGGAATGAAGTAGTAATTAAAAATAATGTAAACGTTTACAGATAAAACTATCTACAAATAAGGGTTGATACGGTAGCAACCTAAACTATGTATAGATGTAAATCAAAAATGCCCGCCAACGGGCTTGTAAACAAGTAAATACATATTGGAAAACATTATATTGATTTATAAAGTATGATTTCTTTAAGGAAATCTAAAGCAAGACTTAAATCTATAGTATAAAATAACTATTTCAAAGTATTGACTGTGTAGATCTTTGTCGCATAGGATAAAAGTCTACACATTCCAACACGATATGTTTGACGGTGCAAAACAGGGTATACATTCTGGTAATAAATATGAATGAATAAAGTCTGACAATGAGGGGTAATATGACGTTCAACACTAAACAAACGCTAGTGTGAATGTCAATAAATACTGAAAAAGTGATCCCATAGAAATGAAGTGTTAGCATGTATTGCAATTTTTGCGGACATTATGCATTCACCAAAACATTTTGTGAGTTATGTCTTAGAAAAAATATGTGTTGGCTATAAAACTGAGAGCTCGGGAAGATTTAAGGAGTAAGTCATAATAAGTGCTTGAGAAAGGTTCTCTGGGGTGTATTTATACCATTGATCCACGAGATCTTAGACAGGGGATGGGATACATTATAATGAATATTGGAATTTTGGAGTAAGGGAATTGTTCAATGGAAATTTAATAATGACTGGAGATAGTGAAGTACTAACGAAACCACTATAGGAAATAGATGTATGTTTATTCATATTGTATTATTATGAATGGTATTTATCTGGGATGATTTAGTTGTACAAATAAGGAAAGTGACCATGCAATGCATAGTGGTAGTTTTTTTTAACACAGAAGCTAAATGTAGAATTTTCCTTTTCAGCATTTAGTGACATTCATACAAGCGTTTGTTTAATGCTGTGTGGCGGCCGTAGAAAGTCGCCCCAACTACAAATCAGTAGTGTTATTATTTACTGGTCCTTTGGGATCATCAATCCCATTCTGTGTTGCTTTAAAGTAGAATATCGCTTAAGCTAGGAGGCGTGAGAGGTGTTGCATATTATAATTACCTCTCATGAACAGACTCAATAAAACCGAGTCTGCTACCTTTCTCTTTTGTTTATGTTTGTTGCTGCCAAGGGATCACCTTTTCAGTATTTATTGACATTCACTCTAGCGTTTGTTTAGTGCTGTGTGGCGGCGGTAAAAAGTCCACAAATCAGCAGTGTTATTATTTACATGTCCGTTCAGATCATCAAGCCCATTCTGTGTTGCTTTAAAGTAGAATATCGCTTAAGCCGGTGCTAGGAGGCGTGGGAGGTGTTGCATCTTATAATTATCTCTCATGAACAGACTCAATAAGACCGAGTCTGCTATTTTTCTCTTTTGTTTGTTTTTGTTGATTGCAAGGGATCACCGTAACAGTATTTATTTAGTATGTTTGTCACTGCCAATTTATTGAAATCTGGATCTTTTGTATTGATCTAGTTGCTATGCGTGTGTCAGTTCATAATCATATTCGGTTATTACTTGCGTTTTTGTTCGAAAGAGTGTTATATGAAAGAAAACATATAATATGATATATGTTATGGAGACTTTCAATTGCGTTTGATATATGCACAAGTGAGCAGTTCCACACAGCTTGTACTTATCGAAATATCCTACTAATATTAAACTAGATTAAAATTATTTTATTTTCTGTTTTATTAACATAATTAAATTGTACAAGAACACACCAATAACCTACACCTTATATTACTGAACTGTAACATATGGCACTGGTTTCATACCAAAATTACTGAAAACGGGATAAATAATTGACAACGAACTCAAGCAAGAGAGACAAGTAGCAGATTCGGTTCATGAGAGGTTGTATAAGGTGGGTGAGGAAGCTATCCAGCTGGTTTGCGGAACGTCGGTGGTGCTACCCCGGTGCCCGCTCGTGCACGAAAATTGCCCTGTCACCTGTGGTCTTCCTCCACCAATAGAAGCTATAAAAGTCGCCATATGACTTTAACGGTTGGTGCGACTATAAATTCCAAAACTATATAAGGTGGGAACACTTTCACTTTTATTCTTCTTTAAATTCACAACAAGTTGGCTCGGAGACACTAAATGACCAGTTAGTAATAATACTATTGATTCATAGCCGGTGCGACTATTTACAGCCGTCTTATTGCACTAAACGAACATATCATCATGTTTCTTTCATTTCTTTTCGCATGTGTTTTTTTTCCTTTTTAGTTGTTTAAACAAATATTAACTGAAACATATGTAACACTGCATAATAATTTTACCAATTGGTTCATATATGTGTGTGATCCGTAGCTGTTAATATATACTTGAATTGTAAACACGTTTTCCAAGGAGAGGAACTTTATAAGTTTTCTTTCGTTCCAATCCTTTACTTAATATAATGTTAAATGTATGTATTCACTAATTCAAAATAAAATATGTTTAAACCAAACGAACGTTATTGTGAATGTCAATAAATACCGAACAATATATCCCTTGGAAGCAACGACAAATACGTTTGACTTCGTAATGTGTTTTTCTTCACTTTACTAATAGATTCAAAACATTCCGTTGCCAACAATTCTTGATATCCATGAAGTTCCATTTTCATTTTCTTTCCTTTGTTATCTAAATATCCCGGTGTGTTAATTCTCCAGGCTTTTAACTTTATTTAGATATCTACCAATTATTCATTTTCCATAAATTATAGTTTTCGTTTTCATGCTCAAATCCATTAATTTTAAGAGTTCATATTACATGCTAGCGGATTCCTAGTTGAATCCGTGTAAACATGTCTACAAATAATTGAAGCACAATCAAATATATCTGTTTCTTTCTAGCTCTCTAATTCGTCTTCTCCCTTAATATGAGGGACTCAAACAGAGCAACTGATATCATTGAAACGCGTATACATTACGAATACTCACAATCTCTTGTAATGTAAATTGAATTACCAAATACGGACCAACTTCTATTAAAATTCGCGACACTGTATCCTCAACATTGTATCCTCGACAGTGTATCCTCGACACTGTTTCCTCGACAGTGTATCCTCGACAGAGTATCCTCGACAGTGTATCCTCGACAGTGTATCCTCGACACTGTATCCTCGACAGTGTATCCTCGACACTGTATCCTCGACAGTGTATCCTCGACACTGTATCCTCGACAGTGTATCCTCGGCACTGTATCCTCGACAGTGTATCCTCGACAGTGTATCCTCGACAGTGTATCCTCGACACTGTATCCTCGACAGTGTATCCTCGACACTGTATCTGTATCCTCGACAGTGTATCCTCGACAGTGTATCCTCGACACTGTATCCTCGACAGTGTATCCCCGACACTGTATCCTCGACAGTGTATCCTCGACATTGTATCCTCGACAGTGTATTCTCGACAGTGTATCCTCGACACTGTATCCTCGACAGTGTATCCTCGACACTGTATCCTCGACAGTGTATCCTCGACATCCTCGACACTGTATCCTCGACAGTGTATCCTCGACACTGTATCCTTGACAGTGTATCCTCGACACTGTATCCTCGACACTGTATCCTCGACAGTGTATCCTCGACAGTGTATCATCGACAGTGTATCCTCGACACTGTATCCTCGACTGTGTATCCTCGACACTGCATCCTCGACACTGTATCCTCGACAGTGTATCCTCGACAGTGTATCCTCGACACTGTATCCTCGACAGTGTATCCTCGACACTGTTTCTGTATCCTCGACAGTGTATCCTCGACAGTGTATCCTCGAAACTGTATCCTCGACACTGTATCCTCGACAGTGTTTCCTCGACACTGTATCCTCGACAGTGTATCCTCGACACTGTATCCTCGACAGTGTATCCTCGACACTGTATCCTCGACAGTGTATCCTCGACAGTGTATCCTCGACAGTGTGTCCTCGACACTGTATCCTCGACAGTGTATACTCGACAGTGTATCCTCGACACTGTATCCTCGACAGTGTATCCTCGACACTGTATCCTCGACAGTGTATACTCGACACTGTATCCTCGACAGTGTATCCTCGACAGTGTATCCTCGACAGTGTGTTCTCGACACTGTATCCTCGACAGTGTATCCTCGACACTGTATCCTCGACACTGTATCCTCGACAGTGTATCCTCCATACTGTATCCTCGACATTGTATCCTCGACACTGTTTCCTCGACAGTGTATCCTCGACAGTGTATCCTCGACACTGTATCCTCGAAAGTATATCCTCGACAGTGTATCCTCGACACTGTATCCTCGACACTGTATACTCGACAGTGTATCCTCGACACTGTATCCTCGACACTGTATCCTCGACAGTGTATCCTCGACACTGTATCTGTATCCTCGACAGTGTATCCTCGACAGTGTATCCTCGACACTGTATCCTCGACAGTGTATCCTCGACACTGTATCCTCGACAGTGTATCCTCGACACTGTATCCTCGACACTGTATCCTCGACAGTGTATCCTCGACACTGTTTCTTCGACAGTGTATCCTCGACAGTGTATCCTCGACACTGTATCCTCGACGGTGTATCCTCGACACTGTATCCTCGACAGTGTATCCTCGACACTGTATCCTCGACACTGTATCCTCGACACTGAATCCTCGACAGTGTATCCTCGACACTGTATCCTCGACAGTGTATCCTCGACACTGTATCTGTATCCTCGACAGTGTATCCTCGACAGTGTATTCTCGACACTGTATCCTTGACATTGTCTACTCGACACTGTTTCCTCGACAGTGTATCCTCGACACTGTATCCTCGACAGTGTATCCTCGACAGTGTATCCTCGACAGTGTATCCTCGACACTGTATCCTCGACAGTGTATCCTCGACACTGTATCCTCGACACTGTATCCTCGACACTGTATCTGTATCCTCGACAGTGTATCCTCGACAGTGTATTTTCGACACTGTATCCTCGACAGTGTATCCTCGACACTGTATTCTCGAAACTGTATCTGTATCCTCGACAGTGTATCCTCGACAGTGTATCCTCGACACTGTATCCTCGACAGTGTATCCTCGACACTGTATCCTCGACAGTGTATCCTCGACACTGTATCCTCGACACTGTATCCTCGACAGTGTATCCTCGACAGTGTATCCTCGACATTTTATCCTCGACAGTGTATCCTCGACAGTGTATCCTCGACACTGTATCCTCGACAGTGTATCCTCGACATCCTCGACACTGTATCCTCGACAGTGTATCCTCACCACTGTATCCTCGACAGTGTATCCTCGACAATGTATACTCGACACTGTATCCTCGACAGTGTATCCTCGACAGTGTATCCTCGACACTGTATCCTCGACACTGTATACTCGACAGTGTATCCTCGACACTGTATCCTCGACACTGTATCTGTATCCTCGACAGTGTATCCTCGACAGTGTATCCTCGACACTGTATCCTCGACAGTGTATCCTCGACACTGTATCCTCGACAGTGTATCCTCGACACTGTATCCTCGACACTGTATCCTCGACAGTGTATCCTCGACACTGTTTCCTCGACAGTGTATCCTCGACAGTGTATCCTAGACAGTGTATCCTCGACACTGTATCCTCGACAGTGTATCCTCGACACTGTATCCTCGACACTGTATCCTCGACAGTGTATCCTCGACACTGTTTCCTCGACAGTGTATCCTCGACAGTGTATCCTAGACACTGTATCCTCGACAGTGTATCCTCGACACTGTATCCTCGACAGTGTATCCTCGACACTGTATCCTCGACACTGTATCCTCGACACTGAATCCTCGACAGTGTATCCTCGACACTGTATCCTCGACAGTGTATCCTCGACACTGTATCTGTATCCTCGACAGTGTATCCTCGACAGTGTATTCTCGACACTGTATCCTCGACATTGTCTCCTCGACACTGTTTCCTCGACAGTATATCCTCGACACTGTATCCTCGACACTGTATCCTCGACAGTGTATCCTCGACAGTGTATCCTCGACACTGTATCCTCGACAGTGTATCCTCGACACTGTATCCTCGACACTGTATCCTCGACACTCTATCTGTATCCTCGACAGTGTATCCTCGACAGTGTATTCTCGACACTGTATCCTCGACAGTGTATCCTCGACACTGTATTCTCGAAACTGTATCTGTATCCTCGACAGTGTATCCTCGACAGTGTATCCTCGACACTGTATCCTCGACAGTGTATCCTCGACACTGTATCCTCGACACTGTATCCTCGACAGTGTATCCTCGACAGTGTATCCTCGACATTTTATCCTCGACAGTGTATCCTCGACAGTGTATCCTCGAAACTGTATCCTCGACAGTGTATCCTCGACACTGTATCCTCGACAGTGTATCCTCGACACTGTATCCTCGACAGTGTATCCTCGACAGTGTATCCTCGACACTGTATCCTCGACAGTGTATCCTCGACACTGTATCCTCAACAGTGTATCCTCGACAGTGTATCCTCGACAGTGTGTTCTCGACACTGTATCCTCGACAGTGTATCCTCGACACTGTATCCTCGACAGTGTATCCTTGACACTGTATCCTCGACAGTGTATACTCGACACTGTATCCTCGACAGTGTATCCTCGACACTGTATCTGTATCCTCGACAGTGTATCCTCGACAGTGTATTCTCGACAGTGTATCCTCGACAGTGTATCCTCCATACTGTATCCTCGACATTGTAACCTCGACACTGTTTCCTCGACAGTGTATCCTCGACAATGTATCCTCGACACTGTATCCTCGACAGTGTATCCTCGACAGTGTATCCTCGACACTGTATCCTCGACACTGTATACTCGACAGTGTATCCTCGACACTGTATCCTCGACACTGTATCCTCGACAGTGTATCCTCGACACTGTATCTGTATCCTCGACAGTGTATCCTCGACAGTGTATCCTCGACACTGTATCCTCGACAGTGTATCCTCGACACTGTATCCTCGACACTGTATCCTCAACAGTGTATCCTCGACACTGTTTCCTCGACAGTGTATCCTCGACAGTGTATCCTCGACACTGTATCCTCGACGGTGTATCCTCGACACTGTATCCTCGACAGTGTATCCTCGACACTGTATCCTCCACACTGTATCCTCGACACTGAATCCTCGACAGTGTATCCTCGACACTGTATCCTCGACAGTGTATCCTCGACACTGTATCTGTATCCTCGACAGTGTATCCTCGACAGTGTATTCTCGACACTGTATCCTCGACATTGTCTCCTCGACACTGTTTCCTCGACAGTGTATCCTCGACACTGTATCCTCGACACTGTATCCTCGACAGTGTATCCTCGACAGTGTATCCTCGACACTGTATCCTCGACAGTGTATCCTCGACACTGTATCCTCGACAGTGTATCCTCGACACTGTATCCTCGACACTGTATCCTCGACACTGTATCTGTATCCTCGACAGTGTATCCTCGACAGTGTATTCTCGACACTGTATTCTCGACAGTGTATCCTCGACACTGTATTCTCGAAACTGTATCTGTATCCTCGACAGTGTATCCTCGACAGTGTATCCTCGACACTGTATCCTCGACAGTGTATCCTCGACACTGTATCCTCGACACTGTATCCTCGACAGTGTATCCTCGACAGTGTATCCTCGACATTTTATCCTCGACAGTGTATCCTCGACAGTGTATCCTCGACACTGTATCCTCGACAGTGTATCCTCGACATCCTCGACACTGTATCCTCGACAGTGTATCCTCGACAGTGTATCCTCGACACTGTATCCTCGACACTGTATACTCGACAGTGTATCCTCGACACTGTATCCTCGACACTGTATCCTCGACACTGTATCCTCGACAGTGTATCTTCGACACTGTATCTGTATCCTCGACAGTGTATCCTCGACAGTGTATCCTCGACACTGTATCCTCGACAGTGTATCCTCGACACTGTATCCTCGACAGTGTATCCTCGACACTGTATCCTCGATACTGTATCCTCGACAGTGTATCCTCGACAGTGTTTCCTCGACAGTGTATCCTCGACAGTGTATCCTCGACACTGTATCCTCGACAGTGTATCCTCGACACTGTATCCTCGACAGTGTATCCTCGACACTGTATCCTCCACACTGTATCCTCGACACTGAATCATCGACAGTGTATCCTCGACACTGTATCCTCGACACTGTATCCTCGACACTGTATCTGTATCCTCGACAGTGTATCCTCGACAGTGTATTCTCGACACTGTATCCTCGACATTGTCTCCTCGACACTGTTTCCTCGACAGTGTATCCTCGACACTGTATCCTCGACAGTGTATCCTCGACAGTGTATCCTCGACACTGTATCCTCGACACTGTATCCTCGACACTGTATCCTCGACACTGTATCTGTATCCTCGACAGTGTATCCTCGACAGTGTATTCTCGACACTGTATCCTCGACAGTGTATCCTCGACACTGTATTCTCGAAACTGTATCTGTATCCTCGACAGTGTATCCTCGACAGTGTATCCTCGACAGTGTATCCTCGACAGTGTATCCTCGACATTGTATCCTCGACACTGTATCCTCGACACTGTATCCTCGACAGTGTATCCTCGACAGTGTATCCTCGACATTTTATCCTCGACAGTGTATCCTCGACATCCTCGACACTGTATCCTCGACAGTGTATCCTCGACACTGTATCCTCGACAGTGTATCCTCGACAGTGTATCCTCGACACTGTATCATCGACAGTGTATCCTCGACACTGTATCCTCGACAGTGTATCCTCGACACTGTATCCTCGACACTGTATCCTCGACACTGCAGTGTATCCTCGACACTGTATCTCGACACTGTATCCTCGACAGTGTATCCTCGACACTGTATCCTTGACAGTGTATCCTCGACACTGTATCCTCGACACTGTATCCTCGACAGATCCTCGACACTGTATCCTCGACAGTGTATCCTCGACAGTGCATCCTCGACACTGCATCCTCGACAGTGTATCCTCGACACTGTATCCTCGACAGTGTATCCTCGACACTGTATCCTCGACAGTGTGTCCTCGACACTGTATTGTCGACACTGTATCCTCGACACTGTATCCTCGACAGTGTATCCTCGACACTGTATCCTCGACGCTGTATCCTCGACAGTTCTCATAATTCAAACTTCATACATTCACCTTTCAACCAGTTAAACTGACCAGGCGATGACGTTCTTATCTTCAGTAATTAAACTATAAGCGTCGAATGATTACTCTTTTGTATATACTGAAGTGCTTTTTTACATGAGTTCCCGTTTCCCAGGACCCTACTTCGTTACGATAGCATATAGAAATAGAATGCCGACGTTGGAGTTTTCGTTTTGAGCAAAGATAGCTTTTTCAATTAATTGGATTTCCCACTTAATATAACATGTCATTTTATCATGTTGCTGAATTTCAGGTAAAGCTAAATTGGCATCCTGTATCTTCTAGGTATATATAAACGCCACACATACAAGCTACATGGCATGCTGTGTTTTGTTCTGTATCTGTAACTAATATAACTTACAAGTTTGTGTGATGATTTGAAGGAAATAAAACACATTGCAAAAGGATTGACGGAAAGGCTCATGGAAAACACCTACAAATCATGGAATATAGATCGTTTTGTCAAAGTTGCTGATATTGATAATGTTATTGTAAACAACATGAATTATCGGAATTATTTTGAGTACAATTTTCTATACTAAAGAGATCTTACAGATGCCATATAACAACATAATAGTTCGTGGGTCGCCTTAGGTCAAATTTTCCGTTAGCCATTAGAATGCGTGTCATCTAAATATAATTGATATAAAAGTCGAAACTCTCATACTTTAGTTCGTGCTAGATGTCATTTCACGCGACAAATTCTCATGACAATATTCGTTCAAATTAAATTTGAAGATCTCGTCTATATGTTTCACAGCGTAAGGGATATTCAAAGCATGAACTCAAGCCAACGATCATTTAGTTTTGAAACATTTGAAGCACATAAAATATGATAAAAACAACTAAAGCAAACACAATTATATACTTGTTGATTGGCATTGTTCTCAAACTTTCCTATGTTAAACTCATCAATCTTGAGTAACAGTGCTTTTGACGCTATTCATCTGCTCAGAACAGCCATAAAGTATTAAGTTTATTTATAGTTGATTTCACAATATTCTTCCATTAGTATTCATACATTTACATAGCATTGAGTGAAATAAATTTTACCTTAAAAATTGCGGTCTTTTTAAAGTATCGTGTTAAAATATACACAAATTCACCCTGATATTACAAACGTATAACTCATTACTACTATTACGTATTAACATAAATTAACATAAACAAGAAATCAAGCAGCGTCTGGTTAGCTATTAAATTATGATCAAGACAAGTAGTTCATTTGATTTGGTTAAGAACGAAAACGTCAGATCGGACAAATGATCAGCAACAATATTTACGAAGGTCACTAGCCCGCATCCAAAATCAAAATGTCGCAAGACACATGTCCATGACGATCGTCGCTTGAGTGTTCTCAGATTTGTCTCGTATAAAGTGTCCGCCCGTATCGCAAATTCCTTCTGTCATGATTGAAATATAATACGAATTAACGCCGTTTGATGGTATGTTATTACTATTCATAATACATCATCATTTACCTTAACTGTAATTCAAATAATAATGTGTGTCTGCTAGGTACGCACTCGTCCAATAAAATGGGTTATGCGTTCTTCTTTGTGCGATGACCGGACAGATTGTGGACCCTATGATAGCGTTTAACTAAATCCTGAAAGAACGATACCGTATGATATTTGTCTTGAATCTTGTCGTGTCGTACCCTTAAACAGTTTGTTATCTTGTTGCTCTGGCTTCTGTCAAGTCTTGTTTTTAAATATATATCCATGCTCATCTATGTGTTATATTGCCTGTTATTGCTGCCTTGTTTGTTAACGAATATAACCTGGAGGGCATGTCTTTAATTTAAACTGTTCCGTTTTATTGGGATTGCAATATGTTAAAAATGAGGCTTGATGCACCCTAGAACCTGGATTAAACCCCCAGATGCCTTCTTAACCACTGACTGTTCCAAATCGATAGCCAACTATTTTATGTTTGTGATGTCATATCTTTTAATCATCATTGTAATTATTGTTTGTTTCTATGCATGCTTTTGGTTGACTATGGTCCTTGAATGCTACAATTTCTGTTCGACGTTTAAATCTACTGTTAGTTCTTTTAAGCAGTTTGGCATGAACAATGAGATATAGGGTCCTATAGAAACACAGCGTCCAAACGCAATGGCATCGTAGGTCCGCACTCCTACAAACAAGGAGCAATATTAAATTAACTATACAATGAAAAAGACAAAGTACCACAGAAAGGGTGGTGAAGACAGGGTTACCGACTTGGAACGGAAGTCATATTTAGTAGTTCAATCATATTATTCATTGGCTTTTGTATTCATATATATATATATGAACATCTCTGGGTTTTACATACCAAAGATGAACTTCTTGTTTGTCTCTTTGCGTGTTTGTTTCTGTGTTTTGTTGTTGACTGTCCTCCTTGAATGCTACTTTCCCTGTCCGATATTTTTATATTTCTTTACATTTTCATAAAGTAAAGAGAATATGTTTAGTTTTGCTGTTATATATTTATCTAAGCAAGTTAGTAAGTATTCTAATCTTACAATAACTTGCCTCAAGTTACATTTAAATCAATTAATACAGAAAAGTAACGAAAACAAACTACATGTATATGTGTCACCTAAGTATCAACTGAAAAAAAACTACATTGCAACTATAGAATAACTTATTTTGAAAAGGACATTATTTGGTATAGTATGTTTTCATATTTCAATTAACAAAAGAAAGAAATACGCTTTTTATATTCAAAAATATGTTCTAGATCACATATTTCCTAATAAGCTGACAATACAGTCGGCCTTATGGCAGTTTGAAGCATTTACTGTGCCATCTTTTATCGTATAGACAAAAACAGCAGACGATGCATTCTGTTTTGTTAAATTACACTGATAATACGTTGAATGCATGCTTAAAAGTACAGTGATCTAAGGAACACTAAAACTTCAGAGGAATTTATTTTAGGTTTCATTGCACCATTGATTTTCCTTCTTCATTTTATATGGAAATGATGTATGTCAAGAGCACAAATGCCCATTTTTCTACGTAGAACATTTTAAAAATATATCAATCATATTAAACGATTGCGCTTTCGCCAATACAAAATGCAATAAAATAGGGGTTTATGTATCATGTAAGAAAAAGGCAATCTGTTGCATGACGTCACAGTCTATTTGGCCACGTCACGTTAAGATTTACCCCATTTTTACTTTCTCTTTCAGTTATAATTAAATATCTCAAACAAACACTAATAAATGTTCCCAATACATCATTCAGATCAATTAAAGTTAATAATAACAACAAACAATCGAAAGTGTTAATTTTGTATCACAAGTAGGGCAGTGAAACGGTTTTGTCTCTAGGTTCTATTTGACTCTACACCGCGGAGGCATAAACGCGATGGTGTAAAAATATAGTCTCCATTAATATGCACGAAGCTACTCCATGACAAAGATACATAGTCGGTAAATATGTTTTGTTTGGTAGTGTGTTTTGCAACACAAGTTTAAATAACATGCTGAAATCGGATTTAAAGCAAACGTAAAAAATATGTCGATAGATAATAACATGGTAAATTATGAATAAAAACAACTACGCAACGAAAGAAATTTGCATGGATGCAGATATATATCAAAAACAAGAAGTTGCAAATAAATCCGGTTCTCCATCAAGAGTTGAATTGTCATGATTTCTGTTTTAACTATGTAGGAATAAACCATTGTTTAATCATCAGGAATCGTCAAGTGAAATTATTCTTCTATTTCTAGAAAATATTTAAATATTGACCTTATCTAAAATATTGACCTTTAGAAAAAATAATTTTAAAAGCAGTATTAGTTTATATTGAGCTTTACCTGACGAATTATTTAAATATGTAGAAATTAAATCCAATAGAAATATGTTTTATGCTAGTTGAAAATGCACAGCCCATGAATCACTCATGGACAATTTTTAAAACCATCTCATTAAGCCAAATTATATCCATTCCATCACTCCGATTGTTCTTGTCACATAGCACCTGTGCAAAAAAAACAGATGTGTTTAACTCGACTCCTACGCAGAATATACCCCACGTAATTTCACAACATTCTCTTCAACTGCACTTACACGTTAGTGGTACATTAGCATCACGATAACACATTCTGAACGGTTTGGCTCACCCTCATGAAATAACATGTTACAACCCTCATCGTGAGGTGTTGCAACTCTCATCGTTACACAGGTTTGAGCGCCGTTATTACAGTGCGGTGATATATGGAAGACACTAGCGCCCTCATAAAGGCAAATAGCTTTTAGGAGAGCTTAAAAACAAACCATTACTCAAAACCAGTCATAATCCTGGCCTTGACTGCTTTTTAAAAACAAGATAGTGAGTTATATGTTTTTTTCTAATTCACACAGAGTGATAGCGCCGTAGTGTGCATCAAATCTGTTTTCTCTTATCTATCATGAATTTGTATGGGGTTTGTGATTGTTTCATGAATTAGTTTTTTCTCTTTTATTCTAAACAACAGTTTTTGCTTTGTTGTATCAATTTATTAACTGTCAGAACTGTCAACACAATAAAACACACTGCTGAGATGTCAGGATGTCAGATAAAGGACAGTAACGTTTGAAGTATGTATTCAAACATGCCTCGCCTCACATTTAACGTACTATTCCATTCCATAGGTGCTCTAGCTTCTGGCAAGTCATTGAGAAGAGTTCATTCATGGCGGCCTTCTATTTATTGTTTTGTTTTTATATTCCAATATACATGAATCTCATCTCAGTGTAATATTGTTCGGGGCGCTTGTTTGCGGAATAAACTATTGTTTAATCATCATGAATCGTCAAGTGAAATTATTCTTCTATTTCTAGAAAATATCTAAATATTGACATTTAGGGAAAGTAATTGCAAAGGCATTAGTAGTTTATATTGAGTAAAATTATGATTTTAAATATAGCAAAGTGCACATATCTTCATAGGCGTAACGTGACAAATTATTTAAATATGTAGAAATGAAATCCAATAGAAACACGTTTTATGTTAGTTGAATGTATCACTCATGGACAATTTTTAAAACCATCTCATAAAGCCAAATTATATCCATTCCAGCACTCCGATTGTCCTTGTCGCATAGACCCTATGAAAAAAAAAACAGATGTGTTTAACTCGACTCCTCCGCAGAACACTCCTCCGCAGAACTTTCCCCGCGCAATTTCACAACATTCTCTTCAACTGCACTTACACGTTACTGGTACATTAGCATCACGATAACACATTCTGAACGCCGTTATTACAGTGCGGTGATATATGGAAGACGCACCCTCGTAAAGGCAAATAGCTTTTAGGGGAGCTTAAAAAAGAACCATTACTCAAAACTAGTCATAATTCTGGCATTGACTACTTTTTAAATACAAGATAGTGAGTTATATGTTTTTTTCTAATACACACACTGTTATAGCGCCGTAGTGTGCATTAAATCTGTTTTCTCTTATCTATCGTGAATTGGTCATGGGATTTGTGGTTGTTTCATGAATTAGTTTTTAGCTCTACTGGCCGTTGCCAGCAGAGCTTATGGGATGCCGAGTTGTCCGTCGTCATTCCGTCCGTCGTCCGTCCGTCGTTAACGTTTGTCTCGTTAAGACAATAGGGCCTTTATTTTTCATCTGATCTTTACCAAACTTTACGAGAGTGTTAAGTCAATGATAGCTCGGACAAGTACGAAAATCAGCCAGATCGGACCAGTAACAATGGAGCTATGGCCCTTGATTTAGTTAAAAATGCTATATTTTGCCTCGTTAAGACGATAGGGCCTCCATTTTTCATCCGATCTTTACTAAACTTTACCAGATTGTTAGTGTTAATAAAAGCTAAGTAAGGTTTGAAAACCAACCAGATCGGACCAGTTACAGCGGAGTTATGGCCCTTGATTTAGTTAAAAATGCTATATTTTGCCTCGATAAGACGATAGGGCCTTCATTTTTCATCTGATCCTTACCAAACTTAACAGATTGTTAATGTCAATGAAAGCTCGGACAAGTTTGAAAACCAACCTGATCGGACCAGTAACTGCAGAGTTATGGCCCTTGATTTAGTTAAAAATGCTATATTTTGCGGCGTTAGGACGATAGGGCCTTCATTTGTCATCCGATCATTCCCAAATTTTACCAGATTGTTAATGTTATTAAAAGCTCAGACAAGGCCCAAAATCAGACCAGTAACATCGGAGTTATGGCCCTTGATTTCGTTATATATGCTATATTTTGCCTTGTTAAGGCAATAGGGCCTTCATTTTTCATCTGATCTTTACCAAACTTTATTAGATTTCTTGACTTTTTTTTTCTTTTGTTATTTTTATATTTCTTTATTTTTTAAAAGATAATTTTTTTATTATTTTTTTATTATCTCTACTGGCCAAGTTCAAAAACCAGCCAGATCGGACAAGTTATGGCGGAGTTATGGCTCTTGATTTAGTTAAAAATGCTATATTTTGCCTCTTTGAGACGATAGTCACTCGCTTCATTGATGTTATAAGAGCCATATTAGCCAGTAGAGCGTCCACAGGCCCTCTTGGGCCTCTTGTTTCTCGTTTAGTCTAAAACAACAGTTTTTGCTTAGTTTATTCAATTTATAAACTGTCAGAACTGGCAACACAATAAAACAAACTGCTGAGATGTGAGGATGTCAGCTGAACCTTCCAAACATACACATATAGTTGAAGCTGAACAGAACAGTAACGTTTGAAGCAATCAGGACTGTTATTCATTCGATCTTTGGAGATCGCTGAGCCCGATACTTATATTTAGTTATTTGTTTTCTTACTTAATTTTCGATTCGGTGGTTCTACTACTCCGGCCGATAAAAGGCTCTGGGTATTGTTTAACCACTAATAGGATATGTTGTCTCCTTTTTAATTTAGTCTTTTGGCTGTTACTTGTGATAAGCAGGCTTCAAAAGCGCTGCTCCCAACTAAATTCCATTTTGTTTATTTCGATCTTCGGGGCATAGTATTTTGTTAGATACCGGGACCATACGCCGCTGGACATGGAGAGGAAAATCTCTATGTCCACCGCCATATGCATGCCATCTTCGGGATGGTTAAAATTATGTACTATTGATTTTATAAATATTGAGTTCTGCTCCACCCGGGGCTATAGGGCGTGAGCGGTAGCTAGCGTTTTCACTACCGTTCATGAACAGTCTCAATCAAACCGAGACTGCAATATTTTGTATGTGTCGTGTTCGGCCGTTTCCAAAGGTCCATTATCATACTCTTTTTTCAAACATTCCTCGCCTAACATTTAACGTACTATTCCATTCCATAGCTGCTCTAGCTTCTGGAAAGTCATTGAGAAGAGTTGATTCTTGGCGGCCGTCTATTTATTGTTGTTTTGTTTTTATATTCCAATATACATAAATCTCATGTCAGTGTAATATTGTTCGGGGCGCATGTTTACAGGAGCTTGAACAATTTAAATAATACGTACTTCAATCAGTTTTTGATGGGGCTTTTCCCATGTAAATTCCTGGTTGATGAGACAGCACAAAATTAATAAATTTCAAATAACTTCAATCAGCCTTTATATTTTGCTATAAAACTTGCAGGGTGTTTTTATTTACGAATATCCAACAATTTAAAAAAAAAAATGAAAAACATTTTAAAAAGAAATATGTATTTTTTTAATATTTCATTCAGCCGAATTTTGCATTGAATATGCCCCCATCAAAATAGTTTTCATGCATGCATTTATTTTTTTCTCAACCGATTTTGAATGTAAGGCATTTTTATTTACCAAAGATGTCTGTTACACTGATATATAAATTATTAAGGAACTTGTTCGGCAATTTTGTCTGACAAGTCTAAAAAGCCTTTGCGTTAAACAATAGTAATTGTGTCTATTATGGATTAATGCTGAGAAAGAGAATAGCATGACGATGAGTCCTTCTTTTGCACTGTTCCTCTTTATTAGAATGGCAATAGGGTAAGTGTGAGGTTTGCTGCACCCCTATATATTTCAGCTGAAGTACGACCCCATGGCGGTAATACAAAACATTAGTAAATGGCTTGACTCTTATCTGGCATGATGTCGGTCTAAGAACCAAGCAACTATATAAACATTGGCTAGACTATTTGGCAACATGTTTTAAACAATCCTACGCCGCTAAATACTTTCTGCTTATTTTATACTGGATGTTTTGCCCTGTGTTGCTTGTGTAGGCTGCTCATTTCCATTGTTATCGTATGATTAAACTTGGTATGATGCTGCTTCGATCATTCGTTTACCCACGAGAATTTACGAGTCTTCGATGTGCGGGATTATGGAAATCTAAATTATGTTATTATCGAATATATTTCAAGTTAAACTATTTAACTGTTGGAATGTTTTAGCAATACAAAATGATCAATTAGATGTACCAGGCCTTCTCCTCAAAGTTAAGGTTGTAAATCAGCCTTTGGGGCTAAATTGGTTAAAAAATGTAAAAGCAATAAAACGTGAAATGGTTCAAATAATTATGTAGATGGAACATGAACAGTGTCCTATTATACAGTGCAATATAAATAGCTACAAGTCGTATCAGGTCATAGAGGAATTCTGATGTTACAAATATCGGACACGTGGATCACCTTTGTTTAAATAGCTATTCTTGGTGCGTAACCATAGTTAAAAAGAGCATTTTTGACTCTTTTATTTAATAAATGTAGTTAGTTTAAACTTATTTATTTTACATCGATTGTAACGAAAGCTCTATGAACTTATTTGAATCACTCTCGATGTCTTCCTGGGTAGAACCAGTACTAAGCAATGCAGATAAAGTGTCTTGCTCAGGGACACAACGCATATGGCAATGACGGGAATCGAACCCACGACTTTTGGATCATGGGTAAATGTAGTTATAATGGTCTAAAAGGAAATGCGGCATTCAAAGACCACAGTCAACCAAAGCACGCATAGAACCAAACAACAGTTATAAATATAACTGAAAAACAAGACACGCCATCACAAACATAAAATGGTTGAAAAATAGGGCTACCCCCTTGGAACGGTCAGTGGCAAAAACAAAAGGCCGCTGGGGGTTTAAACCAGGTTCTAGGGTGCACCAAATATTACCCTATTGTCATTCCAATAAAACGGGACAGTGTAAATAAAGATATCCCCGCCAGGTTATATTCTCTAACAAACAATGCAGCATTAATAGGCAATATAAGTATAACACATAAATGATCATGTAAATATGAATATAAAAAGGGATAAAAAGCCTAGAAGGCCACAAAGCAAATACTCAGTGACCTGACAGATGCCAGAGCAACAATATAACAAAAGTAGATACAATTCGAACCGGAAAAGTAGCATTCAACAACGACAGTCAACCACAAACACACAGAACAAAGAACAACTTAATATGATAAGACATCACAAACACAAAAGGGTTGACAATAGGAATAACGCATTGAAACGATCACTGGCAAGAAAAAGGGGGCTTTAAATCAGGTTCTAGGGAGAACCAAACCTCTGTCTTACCCTATTGTCATCCCAATAAATGGAACAGTTTAAATAAAGATATCCCCGCCAGGTTATAATCTCTAACGAAACAAGACAGAGTACGATAACAAACCATTAAGAGTACGATGAGACAAGATTTAAGAAAAGCATCGCTGCAAATCTGGTGCTTAGAAAACGGCATGGTATTAAAAACTAAAAAAACTATTATAGTCTTATTAATTACAACACCTCAGAAGCCCGCAGTAGTACAACACTCACCTATGTCTTTAAACTACAATAACATTGATATTCAATTGACCTCTGATAGTAAAGTATTAGACGTAATCCTGAATGAAAACCTTCAATTGGATGAACGTATAATACGCATTCGAAAGAAATTGTCATCATTTCTGTGGCTATTATCTAGAATAAAGCAATACATTCCATTTAACTATAGAATTATTTACTAAGGCTTATCTTGGGAAATACAACATAGGGATTATTAATAGTATTTTTATAAAATACAAAGAAGGGTTGTCATATTTATTAGGCAACGAATATACATGTTTAAATGATGCAATGAACACTATAAATGCAATGACAAATGACCAAAGAATTGTTTTTAATATAGCGAAATTCATGTTTAAAGTTTCTAAGCAGCTTGTTCATTCTTATATATTGGATATGTTTGAGTTACATAACATAAGGTCACACAATTTACGATCTCATTGTGATATTTACCTTACGATTCCTAAGCCAAATAAAGAGCTTTTTAAAGGAAGTATATCTTACTCTGGGCTAGTAATTTGGAACGAAATCCCAGAGCATATAAGATCTTACATATCAGTTAAATTCTTTTTTAAACAATTATATAAACATAGATGGAAAATAAAAATAAAGTGGATATAAAGTACTATATAACTCAATTTGTTTTCGTTAACCTTGTTATTGAATCACAATATAGATTTTTATATTTTGTGAACACTTTTGTTTCCGTTATCAATATCTTTGCGTTGCTATAAACTTGTATATATATGTTTGTTTTCTATGTTGCTATTTAAAGAGAGCCTCAGGAAGATAAGTATTTTTACTAACTGGGCTAGTCTCTTAAAATAAAGTTTTCAGTTCAATTCACCAGACGTTATTTTCCTTTGAGGATGTAGGTTGACGTCATCATAGTGTTCACAATCTGTCCTGTCATCGCACAATCAAAGAGGAAAGCATAGTGTCGAACTGTAAATGGTTCAACGACTAAACATGATGTACGTTACAAAATGATAGGGGCATAACTTCTTTTGATAAACGTTTTAACAAATTTAATAAAGAGTGTATGAAAGTGATTATGACCAAGGATCTTACGAAGTTTGTAAGTCACATCACCATAAAAGTCAGGTTGCGATATTCCTTGTCGCAGATGTGTTCTTAATTTCTTTTATATTTAACATCAGGGTTTCGATTATAACAATTTGCAAAGGTTTTTAAAAGTTGCTGGTAAAGGTAGCCCGGATGGAGTAGTTTATTAATTATACACAGATTACGAATATTAAAGTCCTCATTTTATTTTGGTGGTTTATGGCTCATATGTTTCTTTTTTATCGATTTAATACAGGAATAATGTAGTTGTACAATTCTAAACAAAATATAAATCCTGATGTACACCCTTTAAGGCTACAGACCCTGTATTTAAATCGATTTTGTCTTTGTAGGCTAGTCTTTATTTGTAACGTCATGTTTCCCAGTTCATGTCAAAATGGGGATCAAATTTAACGCAGGACATCATGTACTTTATAGACATCGAGCAGGGCAGAGTACATCGTACCTGTACACAAGTAGCATTATAATTTGCAGAAAATAAAATGCTTGCCTCTTTCGAACACCCGACCTTCTAATTTACAATCCGACGATCTCACAGGGACTTCTTGAACCCATGGTATATTTAGCACCATATATGATTCATAACATTTTAACATATTCGAACCCCTCTTAAGATGTATCAGTATATAGCCACCATGTGGCACATATAAATAACCATGCGTGGTTTTACACTAAATATTAACTTAACAAATGTTCCATCTCAAAACTTTAATCTCGTTTATTTAGCGAATGATAAATTGGTGCGCGTTATAGTTACGTAATGACTAGTCAGTGTTATAAATGCTACATCATACCAACACGATTTCGTGGTGTAGTGGTAGTACTTCACACTAGCGGATACAAAAGTCCGGATCATACATGTATGTCCATGTTACTGTAGATAAAATATCAAAACATTTCGATGCACGCCCTCAGTATAAAAAATATTTTCGCTCGCTTCGCTCGCTCGACGCATAATGGCTAATGAGTGGTTTAATTAACACTTTGTTAAATCCTTTTATTTGAAAACGGACTTTTTTACCATGTGCACTACCGCGACCGTTTTTTGAGGCTATAAACGGATCCGAAAATTGACCAAAATCTTAACCCCCCCCCCCCCCCCCCCCCTAAGCTGAAATTCTATAAATACTTCCATGAATAACAAATATAAAGCATGGTCACAGGTTCAAATCCCGTGCCGGGCAACTTTTTATATGAAATATATTGGGAAGCTGTATATGTATCGATGTTGCCTGTATAGTATGAAGAATATATAAAATCTAAAATGTTAGGCATCGATTTCTGGCTTATATATCGACTTTTTTGATGTTCGTCGAATTGAAACTACTTTACTCGAGACTTCATATTCGTGAGTTTATAGATAGATAGATAGATAACTTTATTTCAAAATTCCAATAGCCAATAAAGCCCATACGGATGCAAATACAGAGTAATACCTGGTAACAGTGCAGTTGGTACATATAAGAGAATAGTATGAGATTACAATGAAATACTTTGCATATACATGTACACATTTCCTGTGCATTGACGAGAAGGTGTAAATTTGCATGAATATTTGTATATTAACACAAGTTAACATAAGAATATTTATACATACACATATTTATATTAGTATAAGTTAACTATACCCAACATATTATACAGGAACATATCCACAATTTAATTTCTAAATAGCATCTGGTTTCTTTATGAAACGCTTTAAAGATAAATATGGAGAGTTTACGAATATATCCTTTATTATTTGAATTTATCAATTCTATAAACTTAACCATGTGAGGTCGTCGGTAGAAATACTTGGGTATTTACTGTTTCCTTAAATCTGTATATCTGTCACACTGTAACACGAAATGAACTCATCTTCTAACATGTTGCATAGATAGTTCTCTCGTTTATAGGTATTCGATTAGGTTTAACCCATCTGCCAGATTCGATTTTTAATCTATGAGATGAAACTCGCAACTTTGTATATGATTGACAAAATGTATACACATTTATATTATCAAGATAAGGTTGGAATTGAAAACATGCAACGGTATTGTAGAACACCGCTCTGTTTGACATGTGTAACCTGTCATTCCAGTCTTGAATGAAATGATCTGTCAGTCTTTGTTTTATTAAGTTAATGAATATGGTATCATTTCCAACACCTTGTTGTAACCACACGTAATAGTAACCTAGAAACGCCAATAAATGTTTGACTAGTGATGCCCAGTAAGATCCGAATGACGTTCTACCTAATTCACCATATAAAATCATTTTGTGTTGACTTTTTTACCCCTAAAATTATTTTGCAAAACTGCAAATGAACTCTTTCAATATGATAACCTTGTATAAACCCCCCAGACTTCACTTGAGTAGTTTAAAATAGGTGTAATTAACTTATCAAAAAGATCTAATTTGTGCTTTGGTGAAATAAATATAAATTTGTATAAGTATTTGTTCATTTTTAAGATTGCCTTCTTTTATATACTGCCTTTATATTAGTTTAAGTATATCGTGTGTAGCTTTAATGCGACAAATATTGTAAGTGACAAAATCTTCGAGTACATAATAACGATGAATGAACAATGATTATGAGCAGTACAATGTGCAATGAGTAACTGAAAACAAACATCATTAAGAATAGAACGTTTAAAAACAGCTTGGACTCTGAGAGCTGCGGTTATCATAATTGCCTCTCTATCTAGAGTTCCGGTTCGATCCCTTGAAGTCACGTCCCTCCTTATTCGGGCAAGGTACTGTGAAAATATGCCATTCTTCGGCGGGTATGTAACTCCGTCCGCCCTGTGTGTAGGGAGAGTCATACTATGTAAACGTCAAGGATCTCACTGAACTTCAATGTAAATCAGTTATACAGAAATCCATAATTGTAGGCTGCCGTGATAATCAACTGTGTGCAGTTTCGAAAGAAAGAAAGAAAGAAAACACCCTTTTTCATGAGCTTGACCTTCGCACTTCAATACCTGGCATTTTTCATGAGCTTGACCTTCGCACTTCAATACCTGCGATGCCCAAATCAGTACGTTTTGTTTTTGTTGACTTTAAGTTAATATTCTTTGACTGTCTTACCATTGAAAGTATATTTGTGAAATTTTAGTGTAATAGGTTATTTGACTTCAAGAAAAGAAATTGTTTACTGACGGATGAACGGATTTCGCTAAACCCAAACAAGCCCCATTTTTCATAAACAACGGGGGTAGAAAAGCGTGGAAGAAATGTCAAATGTTCCGATAGTTCTGCCAGCATTCAGATAATTCAGTAATGTTAAACTGTACTTTGAGTGACATGTTCTGTATGATGAACAGCAGTAATTCAATGACTACAAACCGCCATAGGAGTATTGACTGCGGAAATGAAATATGAACGTGACAAGACAAGAAATGTAATTTATAGTGCATTACATTCGCGAATTATTAAATTTACCATGCCCAAGCACGGGTTATAAACGTATTAAAATGAAATCGAATATTAATTGCATTGCAGCACTTACTCGCCCAAGAAGTGCTGCAATGCAATTAATATTCGATTTCATGTTAATACGTTTGGGCGAATAAGTGCTGCAATGCAATTGATATTCGATTTCATTTTAATACGTTTAATTACGGAAGCGACAACTTCATGTTGACGTCATATCCGGTGTGATGTAAACAAGTTTGAAAATAACGCTCAGGTAAAAAAAATCGTAAATAATTAATTATAACGTCGGTTTTCATCGGTAAAGTAATATAAAGGATTTTAATAGTGATGTAATTGTATTATCTATCAAACGGTATATTAATTTTAAAAATAGAATGTGAAGAAGTTCAGAAATCAGCAAATAATCAAATTTCACAAATGGAAATCTCAAGTTTTAGGGATGGAAGGAACTCAGAATCATCACTTGAGGAGAGAAATTATCAACTAAATGAAATTAAGTCCATGAAGGAAAAACTTTCTGTGACAGAAAACCAGGGATTACAGCTAACTGAAACTGGTGGCGGCGTGAAACTTAGTTTAAATTTAAATTCTACTTACGAGCTGCTGCGTTTTGCAACTGAAGAGTTCTTCATGTCCCAGCAAAATAACATAATCTGCAAAAAGATCCCCGAGATTGACAAAGTCGGACATCTTGTTGAAACAAAGTACAAGGTTTTTTCAGGTAAGTCGACACATTACACAATGAATATGTATCATACAAAATCGTCCTGTTTGATTAACGGAAAAAATACAAACCAATTTTTACAACTAGACCTACCCAAAATAGTTACTGTGATCGAAAAGAAAATTACGGAAGACAACATATCCCTTGATGACTTCAATACAAGTGTCAAGGAAATGATCACACAGTATTTCAATACACAAGGTAGTGCCGAAATGAAAGAAAAATCGTCCGAAGTATTGGCGATTCAAAGCAGCTATGTAGATGAAGTACACCCGGATGATGTTTCTGAATGTTCCGACATCCACAGCATTCCGGATGATAGTGTCCATATTGAACTAAATGACATGGAAGACAAAAGTGATGAAACATCATCTATATCTACAGTAATTATTGAGTGTCTAAGTGTTATTCGGACCGAAATATCAGAGATGAAAGAGCAGCTGTCCAGTCACATTGCACACTCCGAACTACAAGTTGGTCAGCTCAGAGACGAAATATGCAGTATGAAAAGTCACTGTACGACACACAGCTCGTCCACGAATGTCAACATCGAAAACTTGTCTGATAAACAGAACGGATTGAGAATAGATCTTCAAAAACCAAATAGATATTCTTCACCTATATGAACAAGAAACCGGCAACACACTACTTTTCACCCGATGGAATCCATCTCAACGGTCGTGGTTCAAGTACATTACTCATGTACTTCAATGAATTGATTAATGTAGTCAAGAAACGTTCATCAACTGAAGCCAACTGTACTACAAATCGTGCAAATCAATCAAATGAATATAGTACCGGCGGCAGTCCTTCCGGGGGCATGTTTAGTCAGCAGCAACGTCGAAGACAACCTTTCCACCGACCAATATTTGGATGGAGTGCACGCGCGGGTGATAACGGAAGCAGTCACATAGTTTCAAATCGCGGCTATTCACGATACTGTGACTATTGTGACATGAAACATCACAATACCCAGGACTGTGGTCTCAATAGAAACGGTAGCGGAAATAGATGGCACGTGACAGGAACTGGACACTCGCCACAAAACAGAAATAGGACAATGACGGCAAATACTCACCACAGTTTGATAATAAAAATAAGTACGAACATTTACAAACTATATGCAGCAAGTGTCACGAACTTACATGTGATTGTGCTTCTAATTTATTGCTGGAAAAGGAATCTCATAAAACAGAAATAGTTATCAATAATGATGATAATTTAATAGGAATACAACAAATGCATGTAAATATTAAAAATAATTATAATATAAATTCTACGTCGGAAACTGATAATAATTCAACCTTTAACGTAAATTGTATAAATACCGATACTGTTGTGAGTGAAGTTTCGCTTTCCTCAACTAAAGATGCTATTTCGAATGATAATATAACAAACACAGTAATCACAGATAACGCTGATACCATTGAAACAAATAATGTACATTTAAAGAACAACAATTCAAACGTAAGTTCATTCAACTATAATAAAAAAGGATTACATATTGCTAATCTTAATGTAAATCATATAATGCCAAAGATTGATGAAATAAAATACCACTTAAGCCAACCAAACTCGACAGATATATTAGGGCTCTGTGAAACATTGATGTGTTGATATATAAATCAATAAACAACCTAGCTCCTAATTACATATCACAACTTTTGACATTCTCATGTAATGATAGGTATAATCTAAGATCAGCTACACGAAATGATCTTGTTACACAAAAACCGCAGACTAAATACATGAAAGACACCTTTAGCGACTTTGGTCGACACGTTTGGAACAATATACCGGTCGACATACGTTCTCTTCCTACTATCCAGTCATTTAAATATAATTATAAAATGTTTATTGCAAAATGCACATTAACATGAATGATATTTGTTTGTTTTTTTGTTTTGTTTTTTGCTTGGACATATATGTACATTATGTAAGACTTCTATGATTTCTTCTATATTCAAATATAACTGAGTGTTTGTCGAAGATAGAATGCTTTTAATAGGGCTTTCCACTTTTCAGTGGAAAGACCTTTTGTTTTCGTTCTGTTTATTCTTATTATTCTTCTTCTTCTTCTTAGCTCCACTTTTCATAGAAATATTGGTCGCATCGTGTCAAAATTTTACACATCAGTATAGCTCAGGCTGGAATAGTGCCCCGAAGCTTTTGGGGTGATGACGTCATCCAAGGTAGCCGCCAGTGACGTCATGATAAAAATCTTGTTAGTGCTAGATCTCAAACATTTATGGTCGGATTTCAATGAAACTTTCACAGATTGTCAAGTTTAGAGTCTAGTTGTGCAAGAACATAAAATGACGTCATCACGTCATTAAATGTGACGTCGGCCTTTGACGTCTTAAGTCGTAAAAGGTCATTTTTGTGCAGATTGTATGTTTCTACCAGTTTTGCCTGTAAATCAATCACGGTCATTTTCTTTAACGTCACTGATCATTGTGACGTCATCACGTCATGCAGTATGACTTTCCATTTTTTCCTATATTACTATGTAAAAATGGAAATTCTTCTTATAACCGTTTCTCGTTATCACATGTTGCGCAAGATCATACTTTGGATGGTTTACTATTTTGGGTTTATCGCTGTTGGGCAACATCATACTGCGGATGGTTAAAATGTTTAGGTTGATCACGTTTTGTGTTATGTGCCACAGTTGTTTACACGACGTCACCAACAAACACAGTGTCTAAGGATTTTTTTTTTTTTTTTTTTTTTTTTTTTTTTTTAACTCCGTGCGCAGCTTTTTCCACTGAAATGACAAAAGCTGCGCAGTAAAACTTTTATGTTTTTTCGGCGCTTATGAACGATTTCTCGTAATTTTTTTTTTTTTTTTTTTTTTTCTAGGTCAGTGCTGCGGATGGAGGAGGGCGAGGAGGGGGGGGGGATTTCGGGTTACTTTGTCGTTGTGATATGGTGTTGCGGAGAGAGGGCGTTCCCTTTCTAACTTTTCTCCGTCACTTTTACAGTAAATCAATCAAGATCAATGTCTTTATCATCACTAACCATTGTGACGTCATGACGTCATTGAGTATGATTTTGCATATTATGGAAAGCCATGTTTGATCAGGTTCTGATCAAAATCTAGTTGTTAGTGTATTTGTTAAAAAGCACTAAATGTTTGTTAATTTATATACAGAAGGCCGCATTGAAAATATGATGTGTATATCTTGATAGTAGGTCATAATGTGTTAACCTTCTTTAAATAAAGAATTTATTATTATTATTATTATTATTATTAGGTTATAGGTACCTTTTGAGTTATGACCTGTGAATTATGACATGACTTTTGACTTGTGACTTATGACGTTATACTTATGAAATATAACTAACCACTTTGTTTTATGTAAAGGTAAGCGGAAACAATCTTAAATGGTGGACACTATATATTTTTGGTGTATATGCTGAACTATTTTTAGATCACCTGAGCCGAAGGCTCAAGGTGATCTATTGGGATCACTCTGCGTCCGTCGTCCGTCGTTGTCCGTCCGTCGTCGTCGTTAACTTTTCTTTAAACAACTTCTCCTCAGAAACCGCTTGGCTAATTTTGCCCAAACTTCACACGGATGATTCTTAGATAAATGTTTTTTAGATTTGTTAAAATTAGGTCAGCGCAACATCCAAGATGGCTGCCATTACTATATAAAGTCGAAACCTTAAAAAATCTTCTTCTCCAGAACTGCTGGACAGATTTCAACAGTTTTTCTTTTAAAATGATCGCCAACGCCTAGACTATCAACTTTGTTCAAATGAAGTCCCCGGGGTTAAAAATGGCAGTTTCCCGGGGATCCAAAGTTTGTATATTGAGATTTTGCATGTTTTTCATATAGACATATAGGAAAAAACTTTAAAAAATCTTCTTCTCTGAAACCACTTTGGATTAAAAATGTTGGGGTAAAGGACTGGCCATAAGATCGTGTTGTTGTATTGAAATTGCTGTATTGAAATTGTCATTTTATATATATAAGACACAGAGTTACATGTAGCATCAGCTTATGGTCCTCTACTAAGTTTGTTCAACATGCTGACCCTGGGGTCAAATTTGTCCCTGCCCCGGGGGTTACAGTTTTACATAGAGTTATATAGGAAAACAAATTAAAAAATCTTCTTCTCGGAAACTACAAGAGCCAGAGGTTTGATATTTTGCATTTACTATAAGCTTATAGTCCTTTACCGAGTTTGTTCAAATGGTGACCCTCGGGTCATATTTGGCCCCGCCCCAAGGGTCACATGTTTAACATAGACGTGTATAGGGAAAAATTTAAAAAATCATCTTCTCTGAAACTGCAGGAGCCAGAGATTTAATATTTTGCATTTGCTATAAGCTTATGGTCCTCAACCAAGTTTGTTCAAATAGTGACCCAGGGGTCACATTTGGCCCCGCCCCGGGGGTCACAATTTTGCATAGGCTTGTATAGGGAAAAACTGAAAAAAATCTTCTTCTCTGGAACCACATGGCACGGAGCTCTCATGTATTACATGTAGCATCAGCTTATGATCCTCTACTTAGTTTGTTCAAATGGTGACCCTGGGGTCAAATTTGTCCCCGCTCTGGGGGTCACAGTTTTACATAGACTTATATAGGAAAAAAATATCTTCTTCTCGGTAACTACAAGGGCCAGAGGTTTGATATTTTGCATTTAGTATAAGCTTATGGTCCTTTACCGAGTTTGTTCAAATGGTGACCCTCGGGTCATATTTGGCCCCGCCCCAAGGGTCACATGTTTTACATAGACATGTATAGGGAAAAATTTAAAAAATCTTCTTCTCTGAAACTGCAGGAGCCAGAGGTTTAATATTTTGCATTTGCTATAAGCTTATAGTTCTCTACCAAGTTTGTTCAAATGGTGACCCAGGGGTCACATTTGGCCCCGCCCCGGGGCTCACAATTTTACATAGGCTTGTATAGGGAAAAACTGAAAAAATCTTCTTCTATGGAACCACATGGCACAGAGCTCTCAGGTATTACATGTAGCACCAGCTTATTGTCCTCTACTTAGTTTGTTCAAATGGTGACCCTGGGGTCAAATTTGTCCCTGCCCCGGGGGTCACAGTTTGACATAGATTTATATAGGAAAACAAATTAAAAAATCTTCTTCTCGGAAACTGCATGAGCCAGAGTTTTGATATTTTGCATTTACTATAAGCTTATGGTCCTTTACCGAGTTTGTTCAAATGTTGACCCTCGGGTCATATTTGGCCCCGCCTCAAGGGTCCCATGTTTTACATAGACATGTATAGGGAAAAACTTAAAAAATCTTCTTCTCTGAAACTGCAGGAGCCAGAGGTTTAATATTTTGCATTTGCTATAAGCTTATGGTCCTCTACCAAGTTTGTTCAAATGGTGACCCTGGTGTCAAACTTGGCCACGCCCCAGGGATCACAGTTTTATATAAACATATATATAGGAAAAAAACAATCTTCTCTGAAACTGCAAGAGCCAGAGGTTTAATATTTTGCATTTACTTTAAGATTATGGTCCTTTACCAAGTTTGTCCAAATGGTGACCCTTGGGTAAAATTTGACCCCACTCTGTGGGTCACAGTTTTACATAGACCTATATAGGAAACACATTAAAGTCGTCTTCTCTGGAACTACAAGAGCCAGAGGTTTCATATTTTGCATTTACTATACTCTTATGGTCCTTTACCAAGTTTGTTCAAATGGTGACCCTGGGTTCACATTTGGCCCCGTCCCAGGGGTCACGTTTTATATAGACTTGTATAGGGAAAAACTTAAAAACCTTCTTCTCTGAAACCACAAAGCACACAGCTATCATATATTACATGTAACCCTGGGGTCACATTTGGCTCTGCCTAAGGTGTTACTCTCTAGCACCTTCATTTTGTATTTGATCTTTACCAAACTTTGTCAGTTTCTTAAACTGTCTATATCAATGTTGTGTCTTAAACTGTCTATATCAATGTTGTTACACACAACAGAGCCCATATTTCTTGAACAATCTTAACCAAACTTGCACAGATTGTATATGACCATAAGATTTCGAAGAAGTTACATAATGTGCCAGTACTCAGGTGATCGCTTTAGGGCCATCTTGGCCCTCTTGTTTACAATTGTTTCCTGATACCTTGGTATGCCACTGCAGCATGTAGCTCATATCGTCTTGCCTTGCAATAACAATGCGGGGAACCCACGTGACTTTTGAATAACGCTCGCATTAGAAAACATGGCGGAAACGTCCACATCAGGTGAGTCTTATCTATACAACTGTTTCATTATTTAACCGATTGCGATAAGGTAAAGTCTAAAGAAGACACCAAAATAGTACCAAACCTTGATGCAAAGCGTCTTTCGGCTGTCTGTAGCCGTTTGTTACTGATGCTCGACCAACTTTTTTCTTTTGTCAAAATAAATAAGGATAACGTTTGCATATTTTCACGATTTTCAGTCAAAAATTTAAATCTTCTCATTGTTGAAACCATTGGTACTTATATTATATCAATCATTTATTTTAAATTTATGTTATACCAGTATTTTTACGACAATGTTGTTTTGACTGGTCGAGCATCTGTAACAAACGGCTACAGACAGCCGAAAGAGTCTTTGCACCGATGTTTGGTTCACATGGTTGATGGATAAACTGTCATATATGTCTGTAAAAGCCACCCATGGAACCGTAGTGGCTCTAAAGAACAGGAAGCTGCTATTCATAGTTCATTAATGTCTTGTAAGACGTTAACGGGATTTGTAAAGTACTGCCTATGGTCGACATTTGACTGCTAAATACAGGTGACTGCTACTTAAAACAGTCTCTGTTTATATTCGACATTTTAATAGATTATGTCTTAGACGTAAAGATACGAAATACTTAAACGTATAGTAACATATATGTGACAGAACATCGCTATTCAGTGATTGATACATGTTTTTACTTATTCATATGTATTTTGGTGTTACGAACTGCTAAATATATACGTGTGTGACTATCAGTATGCATTTTGAGGATTTTTCCCGTTTATTGTTATATTTCTTGACGACTCTTATTCATTTTATAATTCAATATATATAATTAAGCCAGTGTCAGTTCGGCTAGTCTGGAAAGTAGAATTAAAAGTCCTGTAGACACCCACTTCTACATGTATATATAAGACTATGGACCGCAGTTATAATATATTAGTATGTATCCTTACATGATTTTAACATGTAGTAAGATACGTGCATTTCATAATCACAAAACTATGACGGTGGCTTTTTTAATGTGTACCTGGTGATACTTGCAGTAGACCATGTCTTCTCTGTATGTGGACTTTATTGATAGAGAATTCCTTTTGATGGGATGTAGTTTTGTTCACACTGTCTTGTCTATTTGGGCGCTGAAGACAGGATCATAGCGAGGATTGTGTGCATATAAAATCGATTCAAGCTAACCAGTAGGCCTTATTGCCTACTGACCGTTCAAAGTCGGTAACCCTGTCTTCACCACCCTTTATGTTGTTTTTTGTCTCTCTCATTGTATTATCAAGTCCTTGTTTGCAGTACAGTGTGGACCTACGATGCCATTGCGTTCGGACGCTGTGGTTTCTATATGACCCTATGTCTCATTTTTGTTTAGATTTGCATATTATGCAAAAGTTTGGTTAAGACTGCATGTAAATGAAAATGCTATGGTTGTAACTAAGCTAAATTATGTTAACTCCTTCCGTTTTACGGTAGACTATTAATTGTAATATCATCGGATATATATGATTGAACAATTTGTCCAATGTCTTGTTATTTCACTTATTCTTTGAAAGTTTTGTTAAAATCTTAAAACAAATTGGTAAAAAGGCCATTCTATGCCATTTCTTCTTTTTTCATTTCTTCAGCTATACAAGGTTGAACATCTTGTCCAATACAGTATTATAATGTACAGTATGTATTTATTTTGTTAAGATAGGATGAAAATTAGAACGATTCAAGAACTTGTCCGATATTTGGCGTCGCGCTTTCAGCGCGCAGCCTATATTTGTATTGGTTTAACTTTTGGATTAAAAATGTTGGGGTAAAAGACTGGCCATAAGATCGTGTTGTTGTATTGAAATTGATGTATTGAAATTGTCATTTTATATATATATATATTATTGAAACATTCCACCAGACACCACGTCACATCCTTTATGAAAGACTTTTTAAGGATGAATTAAAAGCTGTTCGCCCCTGATCATTTCCCTGAACTGAGTCCCTCGTCGACAAAAATCAGTTTCAAACATTAAGAAAACCACACTGTATGATATCTTTCCACTACAAACCACTTCTTCCGAATATATGTCCACCTACCCCAGCCATTGGTCATAGTACACATTTCACTAATCATATCAGCTTCTTTTTTGATTTTTTTTTTACTTAATTCAAACTACCTCAACATTCTAAAAATCTTCATAACATTCTAGAAATACATATCATCAGCATTTAATACAAACACTTAAATATGTTTTGATATCTTGTGTATAATAATAAAAAATTGCAAATAAATACACATGTTTGTTTCCTCATTTTGAAAAAATGCTGCGCCGCCCTGATGCTTTGCATCAGTTTCTTCTTGTGTATTATTTTGGAATGAACCATGGAAGTGATATGGTGGTAACAAGGTAATTTTTGAAGATTCCAGTGCAGATACCTCACCTTTGTACCATCGAATATAGCTGCTTGAAGAAGTCGTCCAATATTGTATTAGTATATATACACATTCTGTGAACGTTTGCTTCAGATCAGACGGTAAATAAAAATGTGGATGTTGTATCAAGGCCAATTTATAAAACATTTCATAATCCAAGGACCATAACTTAGGTATTAGTGGTTAAATATGTCTGGCTCAAGTGTATGAGATCTTATTGATATATAAGTAATCTCTACGTTTGGTAAAGATTGGATGAAAAATGGAGGGATTAGATTGCCCGCAAATAAGAATCAAAGAACGAAAAAAAGACAACCGACCACACGTCAACCCATCAGCTCAGATGGTTTTCGGCCAATACTATGAAAATAGAACAAACATTAAGAGGCTCTCGTACTCGCAAGTTTCGGTTGGATTTGGCTTAAATACTTCGTTTTATAAAAGTAGATATACACGTCGAATAGGAAATGTAGCTTTCACAGAACACAGTCAACCAAAACACATTTTAAAACGAACAATACTATCAACGTTAACAAGAAGCAAGGCGTGTGACATCACAAACACAAACAATATAGACAATAGAGCTACGGCTTTGGAACGGCCAGAGGCAAAAAAGGCCGCTGAGGGGTCTAAACCAGGTTCTAGGGTGCACTAGACTTCTCTCTTGCCATATTATCATCCCAAATGGGACTGTAAATAAAGAAATTCTCGGCAGGTTATATTCTCTAATAAACAAAGCACCATTATTGGGCAATATTACACATAGATTATCATGTATATGTGAATATTAAAAAACATAAACAACCACAATGCAATTAATCAATAATTTTGAAAGCAGAGCAATAAGAGAACAAACCATTAAGAGAACGAAAAGGCAAGATTGAAGACAAACATCAAATGTTACCATCCTTTTCGGATTTAGGTAATCGTCATCACTGGGTTCCCACTCTGTCAGATCATCAAAAAATCAAAGACGACAGCATAGTGGCGAACTGTAAATGGGACATAAACTCTTTTGATAGACATTTAAACAAGTTTGACAAAGACCGTATGAAAGTGATTATGACCAAAGATCTTACGAAGTTTGTAAATCATATCACCATAGAAGTCAGTTTGTCATAGTCCTTGTCAATCACTTGCCCCTTACCGCTGTAGGTTCGATCCCTCAGGGGCCTAGGAATCTTTATGTGAGGAAGCTATCCAGCTGGCTTGCGGAACGTCGGTGGTTCTACCCAGGTGCCCGCCCGTGCACGAAAATTGCCCGGAGGGGCACCTGGGGTCTTCCTCCACCAGTGGAAGCTGGAAAGTCGCCATATGACCTTAGCTGTTGGTGCGACTATAAAATCCAATTCAATTCAATTCATAGTCCTTGTCACAGAAGAGTTCTTAAATTGCTTTTATGTTTTAAGATTAGATCAGTGTTACGATACTACAATTTCGCAAAGGTTTCTCGAAGTATGTGGTAACGGTAGCCCAGATAGATTAGCTATTGATTTATACAAATATTACGAATATTAAAGTCATCATCTCGACTACAAACTCTAGATAAATTAATAAGTTGAGAAACATAGACCCCATAAGAAGTTGCTCGGGGAACATCCACATCTAAGTTGTATACAGTTTTAAAGATATGTGTTTCACCTCGGACCTCTAGTGCAAGTATGACTAGGTCATAATAAATTACAAATTGCTGGAATTTGGAAGTCCGTCCAGTTTAAGAAAAAACTACATTTTTGACCTGTAATAATATTAAAGCGTTTTTTAGTAACGGCAGTTTAGACAATTACACTATGTGGACTTGCCAAGAAGTTTGTGAAGCACTCATCTTTCTATTTGATAATATTTTCATCAGGTATGGAACTACCGTTTATAGACAAATTGTTGGTATCTCTATGGGTACAAACTGTGCACCCCTTGTCGCAGATTTGTTTTTATATTGCTATGAAAGAGATTTCATGTCGAGTCCCCAGGCAGATGTTATTGAAGCCTTTAATGACACCTCTCGATATCTGGATGACATATTAATCATTGACAACCCCTTCTTTTCTGCTATGGTTGATAATATATATCCTAAATAACTTCAACTTAACAAAGCTAATATTTCTGATACTAACGCTTCTTTTCTCGATTTTAATTTTAATATTGTTAATTATTCCCATTTAGATAGGCCATCAGAAACTAGACCATCAGGGCTAACGTTACCATAAACTTCGTAAAACTTTGCAAAATGTTATTATCGTAACCTGATCTTCTTTCCAAATATACAAGTAATTTAAGAACTCTTCTGCGACAGGACTATCACAACCTGACTTCTATGGTGACGTGATGTACAAACTTCGTAAGATCCTTGGTCATGATCACTTTCATACTATCTTTGTTAAACTTGTTAAAAGGTTTATCAAAAGAGGTTATGACCCTATCATTTTGCAACGCACTGCTTTCTTGGTGGTGGACCCATTTACAGTTCGACACTATGCTTTCCTCTTTAATTGTGCGATGACCGGACAAGCTGTGAACCCTAGGATATACCTTAATCCCAAAAGGGCGGTGGCGTTTGATGTTTGTCTGCAATCATGTCTTGTCGTGCCCTTCAATTATTTGTTCTCTTGTTGCTATGGCTTCTGCCAAGTAATTGAGTACCTTCCTTGTGGCTTTCTGGGCTATTGTGTTTTTGTATTTATATATACTTGAGCATCTTTGTGTATTACTTATATTGCCTATAAATGCTGCCTTGTTGGTTAGAGAATAGTTCATGGCGGGGATTTCTTTATTTACTCTGTCCCGTTTTATTGGGATGACTGTAGGGTAAGTGTCAGGTTTGGTGCACCCTGGAACCTGGATTAAACCCCAGCGGCCATTTTTGCCCTTGACCGTTCCAAGACGGTAGCCCTATTGTCATTTTATGTATTTATTTTATTTTATTCATCTTTAAAGTTGTTCTTTGTTTCTGTGTGTGTTTGTGGTTGACAGTCGCCATTGAATGCTGCATTTCCTATTCGATTTTTATATCTCCGTATCAAAATGTGGACGGAAGCTGTTTATCTTGTTTTCCGTAAAATATTTTACTATATATTGGTCAAATCAGACTACATACCAATTATGTTCAAAGGCATTTAGATTTATTTCATGAGTATTTGCTGATCTAATTCACCTAACGGAGTTATTTTGTAAGTTGTGAAGCACAGCTGCTCCCAAACGAATGTTGATAATTGTATTGAAGATGGCTCGGTTTTATGAACCGATTGAATAAGTGAAGCAATTCAGCTGAGGGCCGTCCCAAAAAGAAGGATCAAGCGAGAATGAAAATTTAGCATTTTATTTATTCAAGCCTTAAGCATACATTTTAAGACTACTGAGGTAACAATACATTTATTTAATTGTCCTTTTAACTTAAAGTTTTACTTGGCATTATATACATGTACATATAAATATATATATATATTGAAGAAGACTTGATTTCATTAATAGCTTATGGCCAATTTATGAAGTGGTAGTGGTCCAGTGCGCTCGCCTCTTAAACATAAGGTCGTGGGGTCAAGCTCAAGTAGCGAATCTAGATTCATACATGCATCCATTGAACAATATAAGACTATCGTTTTCTTTGATTTCACTTAGCTGTTTCCCTTTTACGAGTTAGACCTAAAGTCCTGCCTTGACAACCATTTACGATATAAATAAGTTGTGTTATGCTAACGGTGACCTGCCTTTTGGCTATTTGTACTGTTAAAGTTTGAATACAACCATTCTAATATGAACATACATAAGGAACGATATATGCTTGTTTGTAATTTTCTCTAGAATAGTTTATATTGTATATCGCCTTGTTTAGGCACTAAACATGTAAATGTTATGCCAGACAAAATATTGAATTGAATTAAATATGAACATAATTATACATAGGCGTCTTGTGACTAATGACTTGTGACTTGTGACTAATGACTTATTAGTAATTACTTGTGACTAATGACTAGTGACTAAAGACTTGTGATTGATGATGTGTGACTAATGAATAATGCCTTGTGACTAGTGACTAATGACTTGCCACTTTATGCAATCTTGGGTAAATTTAAATTAATTTTTAATTTACTATATAAAGAAAATATAAACTAAGACAAGTACAACGGATATATAAAACTAATCCTTAATGTTGACATCCTATCTCTCACCCACAAGTCTGACACCTTTTTTATTTGTAAAATGAATGATTTAACGACTTAAACATATTTTGATTTGTACACCACCAAATATTGAAAAATTATATACCAACGACACAGTTAGTGTTACTTCAATGACCCGAACGTCAACTGTCACTGGATTCAACGTCATGTCCACTGGTGCCTCAATTAAAAAGTAGGTATTATCAACTGACACTCTGTATTCACCAGGAGACCACACAGATATAATGCTAAGCATTTACTCCCAAAGCAAGATTTCAACCATCTTTACCATCTTTATACCAAGTATAAGAACATGAACCACTATTCTGATATTTGGTTATACCAAACAACTTTCGACGTGTCGATTTCATATCCATATATTTCATTCTGTCCATGTCCATATATAACCAAATTATACTTAATTATTTATCAATGAAAAGTTCATTGTTCACTGCTACATATACAACCTGGAACCTATCCTGCAAAGGATTGTAGTCTTCAACCTCTGGATAACCCGACACTGTAACAGCCTGTCATTGAATAACAACTTACTGTATTCACGTCCTTATCGTCATAGTATGCTAAGATGGTCTCTCTGGTATATGTTACTTCTTTTTTGTCTCTTGATCATCTATCAGAAGAAGACCACAATGTTCACCTGCGACTGACTTAAACTCCTCTTTTGGAATATTTTCTTCTGACATTTGTTCCTTAGTTTTCCAAACTCATTTAAATACGCTACAGTCTGGTATTCTTTAATAGCATAGAGGACGATGCGAATGCCCCCGTCTCCACGCGATATAATTTTTCGGCAAGTACGTCTGGTGTTTGAATTGATATATAGGGTCCTATAGAAACCACAGCGTCCGAACGCAATGGCATCGTAGGTCCGCACTGTACTGCAAACAAGGACTTGAAACTACAATGAAAGAGGCAAAAAACAACAGAAAGGGTGGTGAAGACAGGGTTACCGACTTGGAACGGTCAGTAGGCAATACGACCTACTGGTTAGCTTAAATCGATTTTATATGCGCACAATCCTCGCTATTATCCTGTCTTCAGCGCCCGAACAGACAAGACAGTGTAAACAAAACTACATCCCAAAATGAAAAAGACAAGAAACATCAGAAAGGGTGATGAAGACAGGGTTACCGACTTGGAACGGTCAGTAGGCAATAAGGCCTACTGGTTAGCTTGAATCGATTTTATATGCACACAATCCTCGCTATTATCCTGTCTTCAGCGCCCAAATAGACAAGACAGTGTAAACAAAACTAAATCCCATCAAAAGTAAATCTCTAACAATAAAGTCCACATCCAGAGAAACCAACTAAAGATATACATACAATATAATAAACATCTCTGTATCCAGAATCGTACTGAACAACCATAGTAGTTGCAGCTAAAGAGAAGACCAATCTAGGGTACGACCAGAAAACCCGACGGACAAAAGCTCATGCACCCACCTCCCTTAGTTGGGGTTTCAGTAGGTACAATCATAGAGTCCCAAGAGGTAGTCCAGTCATCGCACAAGTGAAAAGTGAAGCGTAATGACTGACTGTAGAGGGGTCAATCACTAAACATGCAGTGCGCTGTAAAACCAAGGGGTTATATCCTTTTCTGACGAACTTCCTGATTAAATTTGTAAAGCGGTCAGGAAACCCGTCAGACCCCTTTAACTTTCGAAGTTTATAGACCACATCTCCATAAAATGAGGGTTGTGATGTGTCTAGTTGCAGAAGTGTTTTAAGGTTGGTGTTGTACTTTTCCAGCAGGCCCTCGTTGCGGCGGTAGAATTTAGAGAAAGATCTACGTAGTTTGTGATAACGAAAACCCTGCTGAAGAAGTTTACTTGTAATAACTTGATTACGATCATTGAAGTCTATAACATCATTACACGCTCTAGCAAATCGAATGAGCTGGGAGATATACACCCCATATGAGGTAGCACGAGGTACATCTCCATTCAGGTGTGGATAGTTAACGATGTTAAAATTGAAATCATCTCTCTTATCATAGATTTTAGTATGAATACAATCATTTGAAATCGAGAGATGAAGATCGAGAAATGCTGCTACAGTATCCGAACTGTTTGCTTTATTCAACGTGAGCTCTGGTGGATAAATGCAAAATGTCATCTGTAATCCTCATGTTTTCCATTTCTTTTCACAAAACATATTCATGAAACAAAAATCACAAAATAAGTTTATGTTCATCACATTTGATGGGTTTTGATGTGTTGCATTCACATTCCTTAGGAGTATTAAGTACTATATCAAGGTCAGAAACTATTTTGTTGTAGTTGAAAATAATATTTCTAATAGGCTTTTTATACTTATAACAAATTACAGGACTTTCGGAATTTTTGAAATATTTTGGGATAGAATCAACTACATGAGTATCCCGAAAAATACTAGGAATAGGCTTTTTATACTTAAAACAAATTACAGGACTTTCGGAATTTTTGAAATATTTTGGGATAGAATCAACTACATGAGTATCCCGAAAAATACTAGACATGCCTAGTATTTTTCGGGATACTCATGTAGTTGATTCTATCCCAAATAGTTTTGTGCCTAGTATTTTTCGGGATACTCATGTAGTTGATTCTATCCCAAAATATTTCAAAAATTCCGAAAGTCCTGTAATTTGTTATCAGTATAAAAAGCCTATTAGAAATATTTTTTTCAACTACAACAAAATAGTTTCTGACCTTGATATAGTACTTAATACTCCTAAGGAATGTGAATGCAACACATCAAAAGTTTGCTATGTTCCAGCAGGTCATGTCATCACTGGTAATTTTGATATTGTTGATAAACGTATTCGGCATTTGTTTTCGAAAGGTCCTAAATATAGATAACCATCAACTATTGATTTTAATGCCTGTCGTGCCCAGATCGCCCACTCCATTGAATATTTTAGTATGAAATGGTGTCGTAGAGAACATGCGGACCCAAACTCACTTTCTACTTGGAAAAAGTCTATTCTTAAAATTATAGATACATGTATTAACTTTTATAATGCTAACCCCTCTTTACTACCTCCGAGACCTAGTTTTTCCTTTCGTAATCTAAAATCGGGAATTCAGGAATTTCATAATAAATTTGTTTTAGTTCCTGCAGATAAAGCAGCTAATAATGTAATTATTGTTTGACGCCTACATTACGTCAATGTTTTATCTCTGGAACTCGGCAGCACCAATTCGTATACTCCAGTTAATTCTACTGAGGATGATGTTGTTTCCGCACATATCACTCGGTGCACTACTTTCAAGTCTGGTGTAAGCGATAAGCAAAATAAACTGCCTACCATGTACTGGATTCTTAAATTACATAAACATCCGTATAAGGCTCGCTTTATTTCTAATTCTAGTGCCTGAACTTCAAAAAACATCTCCAAACTTTTAACTTCTTGTCTTACTGCCGTTAAAGATCACGTTAAACTATATTGTAATAAAACTTATGAAAACTCTGGGATTAATTTATTTTGGTCTATAAAAAATTCAGGAGACATTCTTGATAAAAATTTCAATAAAGGTCAAGTTTCATCAATAAGTACTTATGACTTCTCTACACTATATACAACCTTACCACATCTTCTTATTAAAGACAAGCTAATTTCTCTTATTCAAAAAACATTCGCTAGAGAAAATACTACATTTTTGGCATGTAATAATATTAAAGCGTTTTTCACTAACGGCAGTTTAGACAATTATACTATGTGGACTTGCTATGAAGTTTGTGAAGCACTCATCTTCCTATTAGATAATATTTTCGTCAGGTATGGTACCACCGTTTATATACAAATTGTTGGTATCCCTATGGGTACGAACTGTATACCACTTGTCGCAGATTTGTTTTTATTTTGCTATGAACGGGATTTCATGTTGAGTCTTTCACCAGGTACCCAGGCAGATGTTATTGAAGCTTTTAATGACACCTCTCGGTATCTGGATGACATACTGAACATTGAAAACCCTTTCTTTCCAACTATGGTTCATAATATTTATCCTAAAGAACTTCGGCTTAATAAAGATAATATATCTGATAATAACGCTTCTTTTCTTGATTTAGATCTCTCGATTGAAAATGGTAACATAATTAGCAAAATCTATTACAAGAATGATGATTTTAATTTTGACATTGTAATTATCCCCACTTGGATGGGGATGTTCCCCGAGCAACTTCTTATGGGGTGTATCTGTCTCAACTTATTCGTTTTTCTAGAGCTTGTACTCGAGTTGAGGACTTTAATATTCGTAATCTTTGTATAACTAAAAAAGTACTCAATCAGGGTTACCGTTACCATAAACTTCGTAAAACCTTTGCAAAATTTTAATATCGTAACCCTGATCTTCTTACCAAATATAAATGTAATTTAAGGACTCTTCTGCGACAAGGACTATCACAACCTGACTTCTATGGTGATGTGATTTATAAACTTCTTAAGATTCTTGATCTGGGTCACTTTCATACTATCTTTGTTAAACTTGTTAAAAAGTTTATCAAAAGAGGTTATGACCCTATCATTTTGCAACGTACTGCATGCCTGGAGGTGGACCCTTTTACAGTTCGCCGCTATGCTTTCCTCTGTAATTGTACGATGACTGGACAGGCTGTGGACCCTGTGATGACGCCTACCTAAAGCCCATTGGGACGGTGGCGTTTGATGTTTGTCCATGTTCTTTCTTGTCGTGCCCTTAATGGTGTATTCTCTTACTGCTCTGGCTTCTGCCAAGTCATTGAGTACCTTCATTGTGGCTTTCTAGGCTATTGTTTTTTTGTATTATATTTACACGAGCATATTTGTGTTTTACTTATATTGCCTATTGATGCTGCCTTGTTGGTTAGAGTTTAGATCATGGCGGGGATTTCTTTATTTACACTGTCCTGTTTTAATGGGATGACAGTAGGGTAAGTGTAAGGTTTGGTGCACCCTAAAACCGGTTTAAACCCCCAGTGGCCTACTTTACCACTGACCGTTCCAAGGCGGTAGCCCTATTATCAACCCTTTTGTGTTTGTGATGTCGTTTGCATTTTTTATTACTTTTACCTTTTCGTTTGTCTGTTTGCGTGTTTGTTTTTGTATTTTGTGGTTGACTGTCGTCCTTGAATGCTGCTTTCCCTGTCCGATGTTTTTATCCTTCTTTGTAAGATAAACCTAGCAATGTTCTTCAGAATTAACTGACAATTTGCAACAATATTTCAGAAAAGTATAATCTTTACCATCATGTAGATCTTTGTCACATTGAGCACAGTGCTCAAATTTAGCGACAGTATGGACTGGCGACATTTTGTCATTAGCATTTTTTGTAACTGGTGAAACGAAAAGGTTGCTTGCAATATCTACGGTTGTGTGTGTCAGTACACATATGTAACACATAAGTACAAAACACAAGATGATTCATCATAAGCAAACATGCTAGATTCCATATGTGTCATACAAATACAAAGACATATCAGGAAAACTTACAACTATTAAAACACCCTTGACATGCTTCAAAATAAAAAAGGCAGACATGGTATTCTAAATTAAACACGTAAGGTATTTTGATGCACTTGCACATTTTTGCCCGTACTTGAAATGTTAATTGGCATACTGAAAATATCACTTGCAGCTTGCCAATACGCCAGCTTAAATTTGAGCCCTGAAGCCTATTGTCACCTGAAATAGAAAAAGTTCAATTCAAGTGTTTGTTGCAATTTATAAACATCATTTTCTTGTCATTTCCAGGGTCATCATCAGAATCAAAACCGTTAAACCGTAGACCTGCTGAATCTGGTAGCGGAATGTCAAACTTCTGTTGTGTTTTGTTCACTGTTTTGTTCTTTGCATTCATCCATCGTTTAAATTATATGATTTTATTTCATTTTTACTTTAATTATCATTATAAACCATGTGATGACTTCATAACCTATGTAATTATCGATAAATTAATCGAATAATTAAATACTTGCCTCGTTGTTTGCGCTTTCAGATTATGTAGACTCCCCTGCATCATCCATCTTGAATGAATTTCCCGCTTTTCTTTTCCTCGTAAGACATATTTCATAAGTCAAAAGTCGTAAGTCAAAGGTTATAACTCAAAAGGTACCTATAGGCTTCCGTATTTAATAGCCCCCAAATAACGGTTTTTAGTTTCTGAAGACAAGTCCTATTTTAAGAGGTGATGTTCATGGATATTAGACCGGGTATAATTTTGGGGTATATATTTGTTCTAGAGCATTAACTTATATTTCATATAAACCTTAATTTGTCCAAATAAGATTTTAAAAAAGAGACAAATTCTACAACCGCATTTAGTGCAACCTATGAATAATTGTTAACGAAATTGTTTTAGGGCGAGAAAAAGAAATATGTATCCTTTCTTTAAACTAGATATAAATTAATTAACACAGGACTATCAGTAATGGAATAAATTGAACTTTAAACAGAAAAATCTCTACTTTAAATGGCGATTGTAAATTTGCAAAACTTGTATATGTAAATTGGGTGTGAAGGGCTCAATAATGTCGTTTGTTTGTTTGTTTGTTGGTTTGTTTGTTTGTTTGAATGGTGTTTTACATCATTTTAACTCATGTCAGGCCATATATGATGGTTGATTTTTTGTGGTACCTCATTTTCCTTGGTAGAACCAGTAGTCTACTGCATAACTCTCTCCATCCGTACATCGACACTTTCTCAATTAACAGGCGGCAGACCTACAAATTAAATGTCAGAACTATCAATTCTAAAGTTTCTGTTTGATATTTAGATAATCGTGTGTGCTTTTATCCTCTGGTAAGATTTGTCTGTTTTCCCCCAAGTTAAATTATATTCCAATGACTACAAATAATGTGACATCTCTTAAACTAAACGTAACGTTTACATTCATTTTTTAAACGTATAAAGCAAGATGTGACTGTATGATATATTCAGCAAATAATTGGAACTAACAATGTTACTCTGTATCAACACCAGTCAGTGTTATTACACTAGTGCATTACGACGTATTTACATTCACTTGATACTTTCTGGTGAAAAAGAGAACGTCTTAAATCCCACTTTTTGAAGGAGGCGAATAGAAAATGGTTATACATCAGTTTTGAACGACGAATATCAAGACAATATCACATAGAATACTTCACAAACCACAATGTTTCATTTATCACAATGTTTTACATATCACAAGTTTTTACATATCCCAGATTTAAATATCATAAAGTATTTGGATAAAAACACTGACCTAACATAATAACATATTTGACTATGGCATTTTTGTCATTCACTTCCGGCGCTACCGCATCAACGCCGAAAATATGCAAATCTATTTTTAACAGTGTTGGTGTGATGAAGTAAATTGACAAACCATTTAATCGACAAAACCAAATACCCATAAATAGTAATAAGTATATTGTTCGGTCGTTGTGTTGTCGTTGGCATACAGTGCATTGTTCAGTTGTTCAAAGATCGGTTAACTTAAAATTTTCAGATCTCCCTGAATTTCCGATAAATGAATCTTTCTACCAGAAATTGAGCATACGAAAGCAATATGTTCACAAGTAATGCAAATTATAAACCTTTAGTAATACAAAATACATTTTTATGAGAAATGTACTTTGACAGTTAAGACTAACCAAGGATTAAGCTAATCGATCGTTGAACAACTGGGTCCAGGAGTGCAATTCTGCTCACTTAAAGGTCTTAAGGTGTGCATTAAAATATTTTAGCAGAAACTAAAAACATTTTTCCTTTTAAGTTTGTATTAACATATCATTGCCAAGTAAGCTGTACTGGTTGAAACAAAATTCATTGACATACGAATCATATGTCAGAATGTGTCGCTAAACAACCACACTAGGTTGTTTTGGGGCGGACATTGAATGTGTGTTGCTAATGCTGTTTATCTATCTAAACACATTCTATCACAAATCTATTTAGTTTTAATTTATTTCTTAGAAGCGGTTTATACCAATTGGACATTTTTAATTATCTCTAGTATTTTTCAAATACTTGATAATCGAACTTTTAAAAATATGGCTGGCATTTATTTTGATGTCAGTGGTAGAAATTTATTGAAAATCACATTTTTGACAATTATATTTGTAAAATATTAGTATTTTTTACGAATTACTTGTTTTCCAACTCTATCTTACATAAACCATTAAAATAATAAAAAGAAATGAGTGTATGTGGTTCATTTGTGATAAAACTCACGAAGACACATGATTAGCCTACACGACTGTGTTACAACGCGTATTTACTATCGTTTAGATCATCCCTCGAATGTCAATAAAATCGTCTCGGGGAAAATAATTTACGGTTTACGACGCTTTATAATAGCAGTACGTGTTTGTCTTTTTGTTTGTTTCTGTGCGTGCTTGTGGTTGACTGTGGTCCTTAAATGCTACATTTCCTGCTGATTTTTCCTTTGATGGTCATGTTATTGTAAATATAGACATTAATATGTTACTTTTAAAAACAATATTTACACCCATGTAAAATAAAACGACTTTGATATAGATATTAAGATCATTTAATAACATTGTTCAGATTAATGACCTTTTGTGATCATTTTGATATCATATAATGGCAGTTTATTCGATGTCTCCTCTCTTAAACATGCATAGGTACATATTACCAAAAAAAAAAAGGATAAAAATATCGGACAGGGAAAGCAGCATTCAAGGACGACAGTCAACCACAAAACACAAAAACAAACATGCAAACAGACAAACGAAAAGACAAAAGTAATAAAAAATGCAAACGACATCACAAACACAAAAGGGTTGACAATAGGGCTACCGCCTTGGAACGGTCAGTGGCAAAGTAAGCCACTGGGGGTTTAAACCGGTTCTAGGGTGCACCAAACCTCACACTTACCCTACTGTAACTCCAAGAACAGATGTCAATGACAAACGGGAATGAGTATTGTGGTTTGACTATGTATGTCCTTATGTAACAAAAATGTTAATCTCGTTATGAAACGATCGTTCATGATATATATTCTTTGTGTAAAAATGTCAAAATGTGATTGTTTTAGCTCACTCTGTAGTTGCTCCCATTCTGCATATGTAATTAAGTAAGTGTGTAAATATTTTAATATAATGACATATGTATAACAATATAAATAATACATTTTACAAGAACAGTTAAAAAAACATATCATATTAAATCACATTTGAAAAATGCAAACATTACTTATCGAATTTAAACATAATATTCAATGTATACATTAGTGTCAGTCTCAAATAACGGTCCTGGCATTTACACAGCAGATAAGGTACAATGATTCTATGAAAAGTTTTGATTAACAATATAATGAAACTTTTTAATCATTGAAAATAGTTAATAGTACACATATAAACAATTTCGACGATGAAAATAGGCCTTAGCAATATTGTGAAAGTTTTCTGATATTGTCTTTCATAAGTAATTCGAGTTTATTTTCTGGGGATCGTTGAATAAAGTCATTTTCGAGGATTAGTGCGCCAAACATATTGGATCTAAAATAGTCATATTTTGAACATTTAATGAGAAAATGCACTTCATTCTCTACATCGGCACTGTCACAAAATTTGCACAGTCTCTCATTTGGAGAGAATTATCCCTTGAACAGTTCATAAGTCCGTAATTTTGGTGTAGGTCGTACACTATGTAACCACTGTATATTGTAATAGGATTTCAAATTACGTGTAACTACATACTTTAATGAAACCTACTGTCTACATACTTTAATGAAACCTATTAGACAGTATAGTTCTAGTTCGTATGTTAAGGCTCATTTTGGACAAACTTAAGAATGGTATGCAACCGAAATCCCTTACGTTCTTGTTATCTTTATTTTAAGTTTAGTTTCACAATTGAAGCATACAGCAGTTATCTTTATCTTCCTTTTACATAGTTATTATTAAATCTTTTTCCTCTTCATTAAGTTAAATGAGAACTAATTTGACTTTAGAATTTTATATGCGAAACTATTGTAAGTCAATATTATTTTAAATAACTCATTTTTAAACGAACAATACATCGAAAATATGCTGTAGACAATACTTGTTATAGACAGTACTTGTTATAAAGATCATTTAATGTAGTAAAGTCACACAAGTCAGACAAGATGAAGATAATAACACTTATATGGAGTGCAATATCTTATAATTTATTTATAAAGCTAAAAAGTGTTTGTAAAAATTACTAATGGCAAGTGGCTATTTTAACAAACACGTTTTTTTGTCGCGATTAGCTTCTTACAGAGACAATGGGTTTTACTGAATAGTTGAACCTCTAGCTTCTTGCATCACTGTGTCTCCTCTTTCTGTTTAGGAGGTGGAGGGGTGTGTGTTGTTTGTAGGGGGTGGGGTAGGGGCGTTGGAATTAAATACTTTAAGAATTTGACCAAATGAGCCTTCCAGTATTATTAAACTTGATTGAATAATCCCATGTAAATTAGTGTCTTAGTTTCAATTGCACAGTTCTGCATATATTATAACTTTGTTAGTTTAAGTTGCGAAATGACTTACGCCTGTCCTGGATAGAACTATTTACTTGTAGAGGCACACGGCAACCTTGATGTATTTAAAAATCGTGGCGTCGGGTTAGTTTTTCCAAATATCTTGCATGTTTTAAATAATTATTTATAATTATTTCAATAATTCAAAGCAATTGTTTTTACATATTATTAATCGTTGATTATATTACAACAACATTATATTTAAAACCTATGACAGAAGAAAGATGTAGAATTTGAAATTATATTTCCTTTATATAATTATATGCAAGCAGGTTAAAGTTACACTTACACTGGATTCATAATTTAAACTTTGATGAATACTTCAAGATTGCTATGGGTCCCTTTAATGCAAAGTAATTGGTAAAATATGTAACTTCCTACATACCTACCCACTTATGAAATCTTGGGCAGGGAAACCACAAACAAACGGTTTATTAAGGATGGCCTAAAGAGTTTATACCAGCCCCGACCTTTGATATTATAAGTATTACTTACTTATATAATAGATGAAACTATCCTGGCGAAAAAGTTTATAAAGTTGTTTTTCATAATTATATTGTTCTAAGCCATTTTTGGCTCAAATTTTAATATTTAAGGCTATTTCTATTGGCCATGAATCACCTGAACGTGGATACTAAGAACAATCGACATTCGCAAAGCAATGGGAAAACGTTCTCACTTTATCAATACTAGTAAATAATTTATAAGGTAATTATTAAATAATTTATTAATTACCATGATTACTAATCATTTAAAAATACTTGAGGGTAAGTACTATTAATAAAACAGAGTTGTTTTCATTGAACTTGGAGAAACAACTAAAATTTCTTCTCAATTGCCACAAATTCGAACTCAACAATCATTGTTTGAGAGGGTGATGTGTAAAACTTGCTTAATATTTTAACATTATTAGCATTAAAGTATAAAACAATTTGGCGTCTTTAAAGTAAACAGGGCTGTATACAATGAGAACAACATGACGTCTTTAACAGGACACAGGCTTGTATAGAATGAGGAACAACATGGCGTCTTTAAAGTAAACAGGGCTGTATACAATGAGGAACAACATGGAGTCTTTAGCAGTAAACAGTGATGTTTACAATGAGAACAACATGACGTCTTTAACCGTACACAGGCTTGTATAGAATGAGGAACAACATGGCGTCTTTAAAGTAAACAGGGCTGTATAGAATGAGGAACAACATGGCGTTTTTAGCAATAAATAAGGCTGTATAGAAAGACGAACAAAATGGCGTCTTTAACAGGACGCAGGCTTGTATAGAATGAGGAAATAAATGTCGTCTTTAACAGTTCACAAGGCTGTATAGAAAAAGGAACAACACGGCGTGTTTAACAGTAAACAGCACTGTATAGAATGAGCAACAACATGGCGTCTTTAACATTTAACAGGGCTGTATAGAATGAGGAACAACATTGCATCTTTAACAGCGAACAGGGCTGTATTGAATGATTAACAAAATGGCGTCTTTGACAGTAAACAGGGCTGTATAGAATGATTAACGACATGGCGTCTTTAATAGTGATCAGGGCTGTATCAAATGAGGAAAAACATGGCGTCTTTAACAGTGAACAGGGCTGTATAGAATGAGGAACGACATGGCGTCTTTAACAATAAACAGGGCTGTATAGAATGAGAAACAACATGGCGTCTTTAACAATAAACAGGGTTGTATAGCATGAGGAACAAAATGGCGTCTTTAACTGTTTACTTGGCTGTATAGAATGAGGAACAACATGGCGTCTTTAACAACAAACAGGGCAGTATATAACTAGGAACGACATGACGTCTTTAACTGTTTACAGGGCTGTATAGAATGAGGAACAACATGACGTCTTTTGTAATAGTAAATAGGGCTTTATAGAATGAGGAAAGACATGGCGTCTTTAACTGTTTACAGGCTGTATAGAATGGGGGACAACATGGAGTCTTTAACAGGAAACATAGAATGAGGAACAACATGGCGTCTTTAACTGTTTACAGGGGTGTATAGAATGAGGAACAACATGGCGTCTTTAAAAGTGAACAGGGCTGTATAGAATGAGGAACAAAAAGGCGTCTTTATCAGTAAACAGGGCTGTATAAAATGAGGAAAGACATGGCGTCTTTAACTGTTTACATGCTGTATAGAATGGGGGACAACATGGAGTCTTTAACAGGAAACATAGAATGAGGAACAACATGACGTCTTTATCAGTAAACAGGGCTGTATAAAATGAGAAACGACATGGCATCTTTAACAGTGAACAGGGCTGTATAGAATGGGTAACAACATGGCGTCTTTAACAGTGAACAGGGCTGTATAGAATGAGGAACAACATGGCGTCTTTAACAGCAAACAGGGCTGTATAGAATGAGGAACGACATGGCATCTTTAACAGTGAACAGGGCTGTATAGAATGGGTAACAACATGGCGTCTTTAACAGTGAACAGGGCTGTATAGAATGAGGAACAACATGGCGTCTTTAACAGCAAATAGGGCTGTATAGAATGAGGAACAACATGGCGTCTTTAGAGCAAACAGGGCTGTATAGAATGAGGAACGACATGACATCTTTAACAGTGAACAGGGTTGTATAGAATGGGTAACAACATGGCGTCGTTAACAGTAAACAGGGATGTATAGAATAAGAAAGAACATGGCTTCTTTAACAGTAAACAGGGCTGTATAGAATGAGGAACAACATGGCGTCTTTAACAGCAAACAGGGCTGTAAATAATGAGGAACAACATGGCATCTTTAACAGTGAACAGGGCTGTATAGAATGGGTAACAACATGGCGTCTTTAACAGCAAACAGGGCTGTATAGAATGAGGAACGACATGGCATCTTTAACAGTGAACAGGGCTGTATAGAATGGGTAACAACATGGCGTCTTTAACAGCAAACAGGGCTGTATAGAATGAGGAACGACATGGCATCTTTAACAGTAAACAGGGATGTATAGAATAAGGAAGAAAATGGCGTCTTTAACAGCAAACAGGGCTGTATAGAATGAGGAACAACATGGCGTCTTTAGAGTAAACAGGACTGTTTAGAATGAGGAACAACATGGCGTCTTTAACAGTAAACAGGGCTGTTGAGAATGAGGAACAACATGGCGTCTTTAACAGTAAACAGGGCTGTTGAGCATGAGGAACAACATGGCGTCTTTAACAATAATCAGGGCTGTATAGAATGAGGAACAACATGGTGTCTTTAACAGCAAACAGTGCTGTAAAGAATGAGGAACAAGATGGATTTGTCTCCCCTAATAGCTCGCCTGTTTTAATTGTTGTTCCGTTATATAAGTATGCATTTCAATACCCAAATATAAACTGTTGCAAACTATTTTGCTGTTAAAATGTGTTAAGAAGCTGTAAAACATTGTGAAGAAATACACGCTTTGATTTTTTTTTTAAAAAACGTATTGTTTGAAATGATACTTATTTATGTAAGATGTTTTATTGAAAAGACACACACAAAATATTCGCAATACAATGATAAGCACAAAGGAGATCCAGCATCAGGGCCTGATTGATTACAAGAGGGAAGGCAGACTAGAAAGGAGGTAATTTTCAAGTCACTGCTATCTCACAGTCAAATGGTTAATGCGCTCTGTAAGACCCGTCATATGGTAAATAATGGCATATGTTTAGCCTAGCGCATATAATCAAGACAATGTAAAGCCATTATTGCCGATTACATTTAGACAGAATGGAGACAACACTAAAACTGGCATTCGCTATCATTAAATCTGTATAAGAGGAACAAAGTCGGGCGTTAATGGACGACCTTATCGATCTGTAAACATTTTAGGAACTTACAAACGTCAAGGCAAAAATCAATCAAGAACTGTTTAAGGTTGAAAGCCAGTAGTGGTATTACTTACCTGTTTCTTTAGAATGAGCTCATAGCTTACAGAGTGGATTTCACATTTTGTTTCCAGGCTACTGATATTGATACACTGAGAATAAAAGAAACAATCTCGTTTTGTAAAAATGTAGCCAAAACATCATAATAAACAATCTTACAAAATAACACAAAATACATATATAGACGATGTTTGGCGTGAATAAATGATTTTATTGGATCGACAAATGAGCAAATATTATATGTTTACTCATTCCTCGCATGAGTGAAAACATGAGTTTGATCACTTCGGGATGAAATGAAATCTGTTACTCACGAAAATGAAACTAACGTTCTTTTTATTGTAGAAAAAAAGTATATTTGGCGACGTCATAGGTTCTTTATGGCCAGGGTGCTATTTTTAAAACGCACCATGACTCTAAAATACTTGACAGATTGCAATAAATTATGATTCATTGTTGTAGTTGTTTACATGCCAATGATAAAGTTCTTATACCAATTTTCTAAGAAAATGAAATTGACCCGCAAACCTATTATATCGTTGAATATCCTGTGATCGTAGAGATTGTAAATTCGTGGGCGTCATTTAAATATCGATCTCTCGTACGACATTGCCCTCATGCGAGATTTGCAGCTGTCAAAACAAAGTCACATGTTTTACCATCAGCACACAAACCTGATATTGTCTGTCTGGTTTGTTGACATTCCCAGTACACGAATGACTTCATCAAGATAAAATGTTATGACCGATGATTTTGTGCTATTATTCTGTGTTTTTACAGTAACAATTTTAAAATTAACTTAAGGAATGAAAAATGAAGGTTTTGCAATTTGTTATTGATATGTTTATTCTGTATGACACATTCAACATAGAACTTTATTGGGATGACACTAGGTTAAGAGTGAGGTTTGGTGCACCCTAGAACCTGGTTTTTACACGCCCCCCCCCCCCCCCCCCACCCCACATCGGCCTTTTTTGCCACTGACGGTGCCAAGGCGGCAACCCTGTTGTCAACCCGTCTATGTTTGTGACGTCATATCTTGCAATTTTACTGCTTTGCAGTTGTTGTTTGTTTCTGTGTGTGTTTGTGGTTGACTGTGGTACTTGAATGCAACATTTCCTGTTCAATTGTTATATCAACTTTTACCTCTAGATTGTATTTCTTGTCACACAATAGTGTTAGAATAGCACAACATAAATATGTAGGTATATTATTGTTGGTTACACAAAAACATTTACATTTTCCACGAATTAATGTTATTAAAGTGTATATAGGATATTGCTAATATGGCCAGGGTCTTTCTATTACATTCTTTCTTTTACACTGTGCCTCGTCATTAGAATGGCAATACGGCAAGCATGAGGTTTGCTACAGCCCTAAATTCCCATATACGACTAAAGCTGCACTACGAACCACTATTAAATACCTTCGCTCTTGTCTGGCATAATCTGAGTTTAAGAACAAAGCAACTGTATAAAAATGCATGTTTTATATATTCAATGTTACACGACTTCACATAAGTCCAAAGGTTAAACAAATCCTATGCACGACAACGCGAAACTGACAAAAGGAACCAACAATAAACTCTTAATTTCTAGTACTAGACACTATTAATAATTGATAGTTGTACTTTGTTAAGAGAATACAAACAAAAAGGTATGTTAAGACCCAAATATATGCACATTGATACTCACAATTAATAATAAAGAAGTCTGTCATATATTATATTAAACCTAGGGAAACTGCTTCATAAAAGTTAACGCTTACGTCTGATTTTCATTTACAATATAATTATATTCTTTGTAAATGATTCTCAAGATTTATGTTTATTTATGCCGACGGCCTTAAAGGGGGTACATCAGGTTTTTTCTAGAAACATCTTAAATTATAAAAATGTTCCATTTCATGATAAAACACTTATATAAATCAAAATATGCTGTTAGAACCATGTTGTTAATGTCTAAACTTTAAATACACCATATAGCTAGGACGGAATCAGACGTAAAATGCTGAAATTAACCATGGTGCGTCACCTAGGATAGCACATATTACTGTGCTGAATCAATTTCTTTGCAAAACAGGGATCATTTTTAGGCTCATTCATTATGTTTTGGCCATGTAGAATAGAAAATGTTAATATTTATCAATTTTAAGTCGGACACTTAGACACCCATGAAAAGCCTGATGTACTCCCTTTAATGACAATATTTATCAATAAGGAAATATTTCAAAAAATCCTTAAATTGGCATTTTTTCTATATTTTCTATATATTTGAAAGCGTAACTCTAGGTCTCATGGTCGTAGGCGGCGAAATGGTAGCATCAAACGTAAATCGCGTGTATGTATTTCAGTCGCTGATTTACATACTACTTTTTAACTGTCTGGAAAGCACTCAATGCTTTTACGGCTTACCTCTCTGTCCATTTCTTCACTTAAGTTGATCGACGAAGAAGCAGACAAAATAATAATTTGTACAGATCCCTTGTATAACACTGCTTCCGTAATGCAAAGCTACACACAACATGTTCTCCGACCGCATATTGACAAGGAGTCTGATCACGTCAGGCATTTTCTAAAGTACTATATCTTAATAAAGGTATTGATTTCATTGACATGCTTAGTATTTTTCGAGATAATCATGTAGTTGATTCTATCCCTAAATATTTCAAAAATTCAGAGAGTCCTGTAATTTGTTATAAGTATAAAAAAACTATTAGAAATATTATTTTCAACTACAACAAAATAGTTTCTGACCTTGATATATTAAATAACACTCCTATGGAATGTGAATGTAACACATCACAATTTTGCTATGCTCCAGCAGGTCATGTCATCACTGGTAATTTTGATATTGTTGATAAACAGACATTCGGCATCTGTTTTCTAAAGATCCTAAGTATAGATTACTTTCAGTTATTGATGTTAATGCATGGCGTGCTCAGATCGCCCAATTCATTGAGGATTTTAGTATAAAATGGGGTCGTAGAGAACATGTGGACCCAAACTCTCTTTCTACTAGGAAAAAGTCAATATATAAAATTATAGATGCACGTATTAACTTTGATATGCTGACCTCTCTTTAGTTCCTCCGAGACCTAGGTTTTCTTTTCGTAATTCAAAATCGGGAATTCAAGAATTTCATAATAAATTTGTTTTAGTTCCTGCTGATAAAGCAGCTAATGTAATTATTGTGTGACGCCTATTTCACGTCAATTGTTTATCACTGGAACTTAGTAACACTAATTCGTATACTCCAGTTCATAATACTGAGGATGATGTTGTTTCCACACATATCATCCGGTGCACTACTTTTAAGGCCGGAGTAGACGAAAAGCAGAACAAACTGCCAACTATGTACTGGATTCCTAAACATAAAAATCAGTATAAGGCCCGCTTTATTTCGAACTCTAGTGCCTGCACAACATCTCCAAACTTTTAACTTCTTGTCTTAGTGCCGTTTAAGATCACGTTAAACAATATTGTGATAAAAATATTTTGATAAAACTTATGAAAACTCTGGGATTAATTTGTTTTTGTCTATACAAAATTCAGGAGACGTTCTTGATAAAATTTGCAATTAACGTCAGGTTTCATCTATTTGCACTTATGATTGTTTGGCCTGTAATAAAATTAAAGCGTGTTTTACTAACGGCAGTTTAGACAATTACACTATGTGGACTTGCCAAGAAGTTTGGGAAGCACTCATCTTCCTATTAGATAATATTTATCCCATAGGGATACCAACAATTTGTCTATAAATGGTAGTTCCATACCTGACGAAAATATAGATAAATAAGTGATTCACAAACTCCATGGCAAGTCCACATAATGTAATTGTCCAAACTGCTGTTAGTGAAAAACGCCTTAATATTGTTATAGGCCAAAAATGTAGTATTTCCCTAACAAATGTTTTTTAATGCGAGCAAAAAGCTTGTCTTTGATAGGTTGTGCGGTTAAGTTGTATATAATGTAGAAAATCGTAAGTACTTACATATAAGACTTTACGTTTATTGCAAGTTTTATCAAAAACGTCGCCTTACCTTTCAATAGACCAAAATAAATTAATCCCAGAGTTTTCATAAGCTTTAGCACAATATTGTTTAACGTGATCTTTAACGGCAGTAACACAAGATGTTAAAAGTTTGAGTAAGATCTACGCAGTTTGTGATAACGAAAACCCGGCTGAAGAAGTTTACTTGTAATAACTTGATTTCGATCATTGAAGTCTATAGTATCATTACAAGCTCTAGCAACACGAATGAGTGGGAAGATGTAGCACGAGGTACATCACCACCCAAGTGTGGTTAGTTAACGATGATAAAGTTGAACACTCATGTATATATAACATTCCGTGTATTTATTAAATCTAAATGAATAACATCAAAGGTGGGGACGAATGAACTAGGTTTAAATCAAGACAGTACCCATATTTTCAACCAGTGTATGTTTGTGGAGTCTCGCTAAATGTTACTAAAGAATGAGATTTCGTATCGAAATGTATGCATATAGGAGAGATATAAATATTATAACAAATATAAATTGACAAATGCCAAAACTATATTTACATAAAACAAACATGAATTCCCATTTAATAATATAAAAAACACATAAACTTTTCTCACTAAAACGGACATGCATTAACAATTGATAAAATGCATTACTCAGTATACGGTCCGTATACATACGTATCATTGCGGTCCGTACATATATACGAACACATATGACGTTAACGAACTCATATTACAATAGTGCATTCAGTGTATTGCCTTTCATGTTACCTTCTGCAAAAATACACCAAACTCTTAATGATAGACTATTCGGCAACATATTTCAAACAATCCAACGTCGCCAACTACTATCTGTAATTTTTATTTTACACTGGCATGGTTTGCCTTTTTTAGTTTTGCTGTATGCTCATTTCCATTGTTATCGTATGATTAAGCTTGGTATGATGCTGCTTCAATCATTTGTTTACCCACGAGAATTTACGAATCGTCAATGTGACGAATTATGAAAATCTAAATTATGTTATTATCGAATATGTTTCAAGTTAAAATATTTAAAAGATATATTGTTTCAGCAAAACATTCATTGTTAAAACAAAGAAGATAATAAAAAAAACTATAGTATCGCCAACTTAAAAAGTGATATGTTGGTTGTAGCATTAACAGTGTCCTTCTCGGAAGATGACCCTAGTGTTTGAGACTCAGGAGAATCAATGCCGGTGATTGCATTTACATATTAAGTTTAATGCTACTTTTAAAATATGGTAAATATATATACAATTATCAAGAAAAACAAGGAATACACAGATGAAAGATGAAAAGACTGTTCTCAAGAACGTATATGACGTTCGTAGTATTCCCACGAATACTGAATACTGAACTGTCTATATATGACAGGAACGTGTTGTTGAAGTTACAACAATGTTGATGATCATAAACGTCGCAAAGAATGATGATCTAATGCGATGTATTTGATGTGCGAGAGCTTATGAACATGATGCTCTTCTCCAGTGATCGTTGATTGTCATCAAACACCTTCTATAAGGGTTGATGACGCAATGAAAAGCCTCAAACGAGGTTGTGTGTTGAAGTCTGATGACGGGCCCATTACGTGTCCCGGTGGTTGTTGCTCCTATGAGAACCTGACCATGTTGTCCAGGTACGGGGACCGTTTCCGCCCGCTCGTTATGCGTTGCATCACATAGAGGACCTACACACCCAAAACTCTCTACTCCGGGAGGCTAAGGCACATATTGCCTGTGAATTTCACCCTGCTCCAATCAAAGTAACTGAAAAACAATACACTTTATAACCCAACGTTCCGCCCAAACCATCATTTCCCACGTTTATTCCGTGACCCACGTGACAACAGACGCAATTTTCATATCTACACGAAAGGACCCTCATGACTGAATCGAGGGTGAAAGGTCGCTTGTAAAGACCAGCCACAAAATTTTGCTTTTGAACTATACTTTTCGATGCTGATTTGGTTGAATTCTGGATCTACGTGTGTGTAAAGGACAGGACTAATCGATGAGGTAATTTAATTATTGTTATCTCCGTCAAGATTTACACAAAACTGGAATAATAGGACGAAAAAACATCTGCATTGGAAAGTGCATATTTTTTCTGTTCACATTCCATTATCAAATTCGACGAAAAAGGTGTGAAATCTACTTAGTCCTTGCTACTTTATAAAATATGAACATGAAACTTGAACTGTCCTGAGGGTGAAAGTATATACTGTTAAAACTATACAGACTGCGACTTAGGTATTGTTCTCCGTGAACTACGCAGAATGCGTCTTAACTTCGTAAGATTCTTGGTCATGATCACTTTCATACTATCTTTGTTAAACTTGTTAAAATGTTTATCAAAAGAGGTTATGACCCTATCATTTTGCAACGTACTGCATGCTTGGTGGTGGACCCTTTTACAGTTTGCCACTATGCTTTCCTCTTTAATTGTACGATGACCGGACAGGCTGTGGACCCTATGATGTCGCCTACCTAAAGCCCATTGGGACGGTGGCGTTTGATGTTTGTCTATGATCTTTCTTGTCGTGCCCTTAATGGTTTATTCTCTTACTGCTCTGGATTCTGCCAAGTCACTGAGTACCTTCATTGTGGCTTTCCAGGCTATTGTTTTTTTGTATTATATTTACACTAGCATATTTGTGTTTTACTTATGCTGCCTTGTTGGTTAGAGACTAGATCATGGCGGGGATTTCTTTGTTTACACTGTCCTGTTTTAATGGGATGACAGTAGGGTAACTGTGAGGTTTGATGCACCCTAGAACCGGGTAAAACCGTTCCAATGCGGTAGCCCTATTGTCAACCCTTTTGTGTTTGTGATGTCGTTTGCATTTATTATTGTTTTTGCCTTCTTGTTTGTCTGTCTGCATGTTTGTTTCTGTGTTTTGTGGTTGACTGTCCTCCTTGAATACTACTTTCCCTGTCCGATCTTTTTATATTTCTTTTTAGGTATTGTTCTCCGTGAACTATTGGCAATATATTGTGATTGTAGTTTAATCTCCTATCTGCCTGATGATCTAACCATATTGGGAATGAATTATATATCACCATGGATGTCACGTTCGAGTCGGAACTTACTTATACAGAATTGACCCCGGTTTTACTTAGTGACAATACCGAGGTATGTAACACAATGGCGTTCAAGACATACACGTGATGGGGAACTTTAGTAAAGAGTATCAGTAATTACCTGGAAGAGCAGGGATCACGTGTATGTGACGTAGTAGTTTACCCATACTATTCGCCCACTGATGTAAGGAAGCGTCAGTCTTTACCTAGCTTCCATCCCTGCTAGACGTAAATAAATAGCTGAAAACCACTATACGATCGTTATGATTATTTGAGTCAAACGGCTAGCTCCGTGCTGGACAATGTAGCTGTCGTGCTACATACGGGGTTTATTGGCGCCGTATTAACCAGGATATTTTACGAACATGTGTTGTGTGGGACACTGTGAAATGTAGTTATTTTCGGACAATTTAACTTTGGTGTTGCCGTCATCGTCATTGAGCCGCCTTGGCAAGTTGCAGTGGTGTAGCAGTCGTCAAAACCGTAAGTTGCTTTCGTTTGTTATTCCCTCTACGTAATTGGCAAGATGGCAGAACAAATATTTTTGGAATTGTTTAGGTCCGTTGATGGACAAATGACAAATTTAACTACCACTATGGGGGCTCAAGGCGTCGCAAAGGTTGTTAAGAGTTTTGACGGTAGCAATCCAAAAGATTTTAAGGAATGGGTAAAAAGTATTGAAAAATTTGGCACATTGACTAGAATTCCAGTTGAACGAATGAAATTTATTGCATATCAGTCTAGTCTTGGTCCAGTGAGTGATTTCATGAAAAGGCACATGGAACAACATGCCGATCATAATTGGAATCAAATTAAAGCGGAATTAAAATTGAGATTTGGAGAAGTTGTTGATTCTCAGCATGCTTTGTTGTTGTTAAGAAAATTAAAACAAAAACCAGGGGAAACGGTACAGGTGTACGCAGAAAGAATGTTAAATTTAGGGGAGGACGCATTTGAAGGTCAGGATCAAAATGCTGTACAGAGACAATTCGTGGGGTATTTCATTGATGGGTTGCGAGAAGATGCATTAAAAATGAAAATTATGAGAGAAAACCCACAAGATTTTCAGACTGCTGTTGGTACTGCTACCCGGGAACAAAATCTTAGGAAAAGGTTTCAGTTGAGAACAGGGCACAATCATGGGGAAAGTCATTCAGGCGGGGGACAAGAACCAATGGAGGTTGATCATTCTAGACAGAGTAGTAACCAATGTCACTATTGTAGGAAGCCGGGTCATCATATTAAAGATTGTAGGGCTAGGAAAAGGGATAGACAAATAAATGTGGCACAATTGAGAAGGGATCAAGTGCGTGACAAACGAAATGTCGTTTGTTATCAATGTAGAGAGACTGGCCACTTTGCTCGTGAATGTACACAGGCAGGGGGGTATAGAAAAGCTGGCACACAGCCTTTAAACGTGAATCCTTCCCACATGTAGAAGCCGATGCGGGAAGATCAAACAAACAGAACATTAAACACAAAAACACTGTATTTATAAATTCTTCGAATATAGGTTCTAATTCTCTTCTTTTGAAATTCGATAAACAGAAATATCGTGCGTTACTTGACTCCGGTGCTGAGGTTTCTCTTGTACATCGACGCGTCTATGATAATCTCAAAGTGAAGCCTAGGCTTCGTAAACAAAGTCTAAATTTGGCAACGGCAGGTAATACTCCTCTTCATGTAGACGGTTTTGCGGAAATAGAGTTCATTTTAGGAGGCCTGAAAATGAGTCATAGATTCTATGTAGTCCGAAATCTAAACAGAAACATTATTCTTGGAATGGATTGGTTACAATCACGTGGCGTGCGCGTGTATCATGATCTTGGTTGTATACGTGTACATGGTACATATGTTCCACTGGTAGATGATATACATGTTGCTTCGATAGCACGGACTAGGTCAAAAGTTAAGCTTCCGCCTCAGACAGCCCATATCTGTTATTGTCAAGTGCGTAAACATCCAGAGTTACCTGTAGAACATAGCTATGAGATATCGCCGCTTGATTCTGGTTGCCTTGGTAACGAACCGGGTTTGCTTCTCACAAATTCAGTTGCTAAGCTTTCCACAAACCGTAGATTACCTCTTCTCTTGGTAAACACCACGTGCAAGACATTATCTGTACGGCAAGGAACACCTGTTGGCAAGATACAGGCAATTAATGTCGCATATATCTCTGCTGTTGATAAGAATGTTCTCTCAAGCCCAATTAACCAAACCAAACGGTCTAAATCTCTTGATGCAGAGTTTGATAACTTTGATGTACCTTCTCCCTACAAAAAGAAAGTCGTTAACACAAGGCTTTCATAATGGTACATAGAAACAGAGATAAGGCCAGGAAACAGCGCAATGAATACGCGAATAAAAATGCTAATGACGTGGCCTTAAAAGTTGGTGATCCCGTGTATTATCGTAAACAGGCCCGTAAAAATAAATTGGACATTAAATGGACACCATACTATCGAATCATAGAGCAAACATCTCCAGTCACCTATATCATTAAAAATCAATTGGATGGTTCTACCTTGAAAGCACACGCTCATCATCTTAGGTTGGCTACTATTACTGATTGGAATATACCAGCCGATACGACAGGTAAACGTCTTAGGCGTGCTAATTATGCCGTACCACCTGTTAGCTCTGAGGGCGATTCAGACAGTTCTGGCTCTACTGCCGGGCCTAATGAGCAGTTGTTATCGCGTCGTTACCGTATGGAACGCTCGGATAGTGATTCCGAGGACGATATTCCGTTGTTTGAACTTCGTCGTAGGTTACGCGATCGTGAAACTCGCACGAACAATGAACTCTATGCACCTGAAGTTCATTCTTCTTCCTCTACTGACTGTACAAATTGTGTTAATGATCACACTCCCGAGTTATCATTTTGTGATGGGAAGGTATGTCAGTCAGTACAGGTACATCATGTTAGGAGACCGCGGTCTTACAGTGTTTAAAGTTCTGAGTGTTTACATAGGCTTCATATACTGTATATACATGTGTTGTACATACAGGTAGATGAAATTTTTACATATTTATTGTATTTTGCAGATCATGCATCTCCTACTAGTAAACATTTTGGCAGTTATATTTTTATGGGGAAACCACATGAGTATAAGTGGTAAAGAAAATGTTGTGGTTAGGGACAATGTTGTTTATTACAAAACAAATGAAGTGTCCACGACTAGAGCAAAATGGTTGGCTACTCTTGTCATTGATTTTAAGGAAATTGATAATTTCTTCTCAATAATTAAAAGGGACATTAAACAGACCCGTACCATGCTACAGGAAGCAATTGCGACATATCTATATAAGCCTGCATACGCACCGTTTAAAAACGCATTACAAGGTTTATTAGCAGAAGTTGAATATTTAGATCAAATAAGGAGTGACATTAAAAAGGGAATTAAACAGTTACGGAAAGTACGAAACCGCGGTAAACGTTCACTTTTACCATTTGTTGGTGATGCATTATCATGGTTATTTGGCACAGTCTCAGAAAATGACTTAGATGGAATTAAGTCACAGCTTCACCAGTTAAGTGAAAATCAAGAAACGATTATACATGTAGCTGAGAAGAGTTTATCTCTTATCAATGAATCTAGGGAATTAATTCGTGAAAATCGACATTCGATCAATGATATTGTTGCTACTCTTACTACATTGGACTCCGAGCTACAATCACTTACACAAGAACTTGCGAGATCAATTTTTGAAAATAGACGTTTCTTGGAGATCACTACAAAAATTGATTTGCTTATTGGGGAAATAAGAATTTTACTTAGGGATGTACGTTTTTATTTAAATACACTTGGATCACAACTAGATTACCTGTCGCTGGGGAAAATTTCTACTCGCATAATTAATCCATCTAAACTGCAAACATTGTTGTTGAATATTGAAGAACACTCTCCGAAGATAATGACTCTAATTAGCGATCCTAGGAAAGATATTTGGGCATTTTATCGTTATTTAACGAGCTCAACTGTCTTTATGGAAGGCAAAATAATGATCATAATATCAATCCCAATGATAAGAATAGATGAGTCCTACGAAGTTTTCAGAGCTGTTGCCGTGCCAATTATCTATCAAAGACCATTACTCCCGAATCACAAGGATGAAAATACCGATTTCTTAGCTACGTACAAATTGGAGGCCAGTAGGTTTCTAATTGATAAGGCCAGACAAAAATATGTGTTACTTTCCGATCAAGAAGTACAGACTTGCAGTCAAAACAATGTCAAGTATTGTACCGTGCAAAATCCGTTATATTCTGTCACGCTGGGACGTACGTGTCTAATCAATTTATTCACAACATCTGTTTCCAACGAATATTGTTCCGTTATGGTATCGATTACAACTTTACCTTTTGCTTATCGACGCAGCGATAATAATTGGGTGATTATCTCAAGGGAAAATCTGAAATTTGCTTTAGTGTGCGACTCGAGGCATACTGAAGTCGAACTTCAATCTCCTATAGACTTCTTACAGGTAAATTCAGGTTGTACTGCGTCTATTAACTACTTTACGTTATCGACACCATATGTCGCGGGAATGAGTGCCTTACAGCACATTCAAAGCTTTGATTTGCGAAGCACGAATTTCTCACAAGTCAAGGTTTGGCAAAAGTTCAATGACACATTTGCAAATTATTCCGAGATTCCAATGCCTGCAACTTTGGCCGCAATTAATGACGTGCCGATTGATAAATTCATTGAAGAATTAAAATCAACAAAGAAAGTAGTTGGTAGCGAATGGGGGTCTTTCCGTAGCTCGTGGTATTACATTGGCCTTGGACTTGCTCTAGTGGTGGTTATAATTGTCATATTCTTCTGTTGTAAAAACAGATGTAACGTTTTAGTTAATTGCCTGCCAATTTGTTTACGTCGGGGGATAACGGGGGAGCACAAGGAAACGGTTCGAAATGAAATCGAGCTCCAAGATAAGGAGGATGATGGGAACCTACCGTCAGCCGCTTCTGCACCGCCCGTGTTGGATGATGCAGCGACCTTGAGGACGCTCAGGGATCGACTGTATCCATGCCTTTTTGCGGACGATCGTCGAAATGAAATGAACAAGACACGTGCATGTAAAAACGTGCATGAAAATGATCGTGTGGTTCTGAACACTGAAAATTTATAATCCGTGCTATAATGTATATATATACATGTACCTCATATGTACTCACCTGGATACTTCATCGTTGTTTTCATGTTTGACAATATATATAACTCATCGAAGAACATTTTCATTCTCCAGCATTTCCAGCTTACCTGGATACAGCGAATTATAATTGGACAATTAGTGTGATATAAACGAAGGCTACCGGGTAGTCTTATCCACACTCCAGGTTTATGAACTGGTCATTAGTGACTTGATGACAGGTTAATCACCGGGGATGGAACACCGAATTCTGGTACCTTCTTGTCATTCTGCTTCAAATCAGAGACTTACACACATCGCTTTATTAAGGAAAAAAAAATTATACAAGAAACAACCATGGCAAGTTGGAATAGAAACTTTTCAGAAACATTCAAGGCCACGTTGACTGTGTTGCGCCAGGCCGCGCCCGAAATGGACGAGGGGCGTCGAACAGACCTAGCTGTGCGGGTGGCACTAGACGCCACAGAGAGAATTGTTGGGCAAGCGGGGGGACGCCAAGAGGAGGTGCAGACAGGGCCTCAACCGAGATCCCTGGCGGCCTTCATGAATTTAATGAGGGACGCCCGCGAGCGGGAGGAAAGCCCGAGACGACCAGCCATACCCGTTCCAGGGACGAGTAGGGGGCCGGTGGTGGAGATGGACCTAGAGGGACCACCGGGCATTGGTCGGGGCCGGGGACGGGGCCGAGGCAGGGGAATGTTGGGAGCGTGTCCACAACAGTCGCAACCAAACTCGGACTGAGAACATTGAAATTGTTTTAAATGGATTATCAAAAATGGATTACCAAAAATGGACTACCAAAATATTTAATTAATGGCTTATGAACAGCAGTGTTTTGAACAGTACATCGGAATTGTTTGGTCATTACATTGAAATTGTGTTGTTATTACAGTAACTTGTTTTTATCATGTATTAAATTGCTGTAGTCTACGTCAGCGCATTGTGTTACGTCCATTTGTCAAAATTTTCTGTGTGAAAATTTCATTAGTAGGGGGCGCATGTAACACAATGGCGTTCAAGACATACACGTGATGGGGAACTTTAGTAAAGAGTATCAGTAATTACCTGGAAGAGCAGGGATCACGTGTATGTGACGTAGTAGTTTACCCATACTATTCGCCCACTGATGTAAGGAAGCGTCAGTCTTTACCTAGCTTCCATCCCTGCTAGACGTAAATAAATAGCTGAAAACCACTATACGATCGTTATGATTATTTGAGTCAAACGGCTAGCTCCGTGCTGGACAATGTAGCTGTCGTGCTACAGGTAAAGCTACCCACCTGTAAATAAACAACATATACACCGACATATATTGCGGCACCTGTTGACGTTCCCGTGTACCGCGTACAGAATATGTCAGATGTCGAGTTTCAGCAGCTTCTTGTATACTACAGAGGGTTTCCAAAGGTTATGTTCAAAGACGTCGTAAAAAAGGCCTATGCATCATGTGATGTTAAATTAAAAGGAATCAGTGTGGACATGTTTGAAAGGGTTCAGTCAAAGGTTGGCGTGGCAGCGATTGACTTGCAAATGAAAAAACGTATTCAGACACGTAATGGTGAGTCGGTTGCAGACATGTTGGTATACGACATCCACACACTAGTGTCGCAGATGAAAAATGGCGATATAAACTGTCATGATACGAAGGAACTTCTTAGTTCTAGTAGAAAACAACGAGCACAATCGGTTCCTAGTTTTGGCTGTTTTACGCCAAGGAGCGATAAGTCTGCAACAACATCGAGTCACAGCTCGGAGTCAGAGATCCAGCTTCTCCAAGATGCAGTCTCGACTTTGAAGGCAGATTTTCTAGGCATGAAACAAAAGTACAGCGCAAATGAGGCTGCAACTTCAGACCAAATACTAGTGCTTAAGGACACTGTTTTAAAAGTAAGAAGTGTTGTTCTCAGTGACCTTAGACAAATAAACATGTGCGTTGAGCGTAATAAATCGGACAAATCTGCTGGTGTTGTGTCTTTAAAATATGAACCCAAGCTAATAAAAGACAATGTGCGTTAATGTGAGAAGAGTCTTGATGCTGCTCTTGACCAAATATCGAAGTCGGGTAAGCTCACTCCGCCCAAATCGGCTGCCAAATGTCGTGATAGTGGGCACACTCAAGTAATGTCAAACAAAGTGGCAACACAAGCGGAGTTAAGCAATAAGATATTGCTGTTATCAGTCCAGCCTCAGGAATCTACTCATGTGTCGCGTATCATTGTTGAATCTGATATAACAATCATCAGTGATTCATTTGGCAGTAGTATATACAATGGTAGTGGTGTACAGCTGGATTCTAACGACAGTGTACCGGTCAATGATGTTTACTTTGTACGGAACAATGATATTCAAATGCCTATTCAGTTGTGGGATCGGAAAGGAATTTTTCACCGTTCTAACAAAACTTCAGATAAAACAAATGAGTATTCTGAGGTAACAAGATACATGCAAACTACGGCAAATGTGCAAGGAGTTTCCAAAGTATAAAGCAAAATGACGAACAACGATAGTTATTATATCGAAATTGTTTACTGATGGCACGTATACCCAAATATGTAATAAATGTAAGCGAAAGGTCAGTGCGCTATTAGAACATAAGATGTTCTACTGTCTGTTTAATGAAACTGTAAGAGATACTTTTTGGAAAAAGTTATATACTAGGGTGGGGACTGTGGTGTTTAAAGATTTTTTTTCTTTATCACCAAAGCTTCAGATCTTGACCATGATAGCTGCTCTGCAACGAGTTGTAATGGATGACACATGTAATATATCATGTCTCAAAATAGCTGTAAATGCATTTTATATGATGTGGTGAAGAATCACGTTGCGTTTAAATACAAATAAAAAAACAACGTTTATCCTTGTGCAATACGAAATAAGTAATGTGATGTATCTACAATTGTTTGGATGCAAATGTATTCATATTTATTATCACAATCTTAAGCGTGATTTTCACAATTTTGAGAGTGATTATTAGTGATTAGACTGCAAAGTTGTATTACGAAACGAAACACTATACAGAAATTAGCTATTTCTAAGTATAAAGTATTTAATGTATGTAATGTATGTAATTTATCATGGTTGTTAACTTATATGTCATGTTTGTAAACTTATGTACGTATTAATCATTATGGTAAAAATCATATTAACCATTCTACTTAGAAACGTTTTTTGGTGAAGAATGCAAGCACATTGGTAATGTGGACCGTCATTAAAGTGTTTTCATTTACTGCGACTGCGTGTCTTGTAGTTTGACTGTCAGTGTAGTGTTTTCATTTACTGGGTTAAAACGTGTCTTCACTCATCAACGGGTGTCTCTGTCATTATTTATGTTAAGTCTGTGGTAGACAAACTAATTTAAAGTAGTCAGCAATTCAATTGCAACTATTAATAACTATTAAAAATCCGTGTTGGATTAATAGGCATGTACATCTGTACTAATATTCACATTATATTATATATGTTTATGATACTGCAAGAGTGTATGCAATGGGTTATACTGAGTACTATATGGTGCGATCATCACAACATTAGCAGTAATATACATTCTGTAAGAAAACAATGTGTGATGCGAAATATACTCAGTGCTATAGAGTGTGATTGTCATAGTCTTAGATGTGATAAACTGTGATTACGGTACATGATCTTTCACATTCTGCATACGAGTGTGTAACGTGGAACCGCTTATCATAGTTGTGTTATTTAGCTTTATATAATATGTACATTAATAATTAATATCATTGTGTATGAATAATATATGTTACGCTATTACCTTTCATCGTTGTTAAAACCTGGTTTAAACCCCCAGTGTCATTTTTTGCGACTGACCGTTCCAAGGCGGTAGCCCTATTGTCAACCCTTTTGTGTTTGTGATGTCTTATTTGGCCTTTTATTGAATCTATCATGTAAATGGTGAATATGTTTCAACTGAACAATGGATTAGCATGTAATTGACAGATGTCGTCAAGTGCTTACAAAAGCTATGTAGGACCAATACGCTCTACCCAAGATAATTTTGTGTCAACATCTCCAAAATTAAAGAAAGTGCTACACTTTTTAAATTCAACAAAAAAATAATTACTATTTACACGTTATTATAGTAATAATTCTTCCTAGCGAAAGAGCTACAAAACGTTCAAGCTGACTGCTTGAGTGACAAGATATTGTTGCATTTTATTAAGCAACATTAGAACTTCAACAATACTCTACAAGTGTACTTACAAGTGTACTCCACACTGTCGTAATATACACTACCATTGTACAATATACTTTCATACATTAGTAACTACAAGCTAACGGTTGGTGGTCAAAATCCAAGACAAATTCCTTACCAAAAACATATCGGTGGAATTTACAGACCCCCCCCCCCCCCACCCCCCCCCCCCCCCCCCCCCAACCTACACACACACACACTACTGCAAGACACTCACTTTCGATAACAGAGTAGTTACGTTCCTGGGGTAGTAGTTTCCGTCTTGCTTAAGCCACGGGGACACTACACCCATCTTGCTCTTTCAGTAGGACTGCACCCATCCCCATATATCGGAGGCATCCGTTCTGGGGACAATCTCATTAAAATCAGACCCTTTATCACGCTACGATATTCTACACTACTAAGGATCTGACAACACTGCATTGTCAAATTGACCTTACGATTAGCCAGTCAGATTTCAGCCGACAAAATTACTCGGTATTGACTGCTTCACTGCACATGTCGCGTTTCAGTCAACGCTTTGGAGCAGTCTTTGCTCGGTATTGAAAAAGACAATGTCCATAACTTTTAGCTCATAAAACACAAAATAATATTGCGTTGACAAACATAACGCATCAACCATTATTGAATATTTACTGAAAAAAAAACACAAAATTGTTTGACGGAATTCAATAGCGGTACAAAAAAATACCGATTTGTGGGGTTGAACCCCACACTAATATTACACTCGTAGAATGTCGCAATAGTTCATATCACTACCGCGCTACCGACTGAGCTAAGCGGGCCAGACGTACTAAAGAGTACTATTTAGGAATATTTACTAATGTCGTAGTAATCTCGGTAGAATACATATTTTTCAGATACTGTTCCGAATGTTGATTTTCTTCGTATTCTTGATGTAAAACATGCCATTTAGAGCATGTCTTTGAATTGATCTTGCAATCCACAGCAATAACACACGAATACTTTATATTTTTGTAGATAGATCTTTGTGTTTTATGTGTATTTTCGCTTGTTCAGTTTACTCGAACATCACCTAAAGTGCATATGAAACGCGAGATTTGGTCTGGTTTAATTTAGTTGATCTTCTCAAGAATATTGATTAGATGAAAGGTCGATCAGACGTGAACTCCAAGGCAGTGTTGTCAGATCCTATAGCGGAGAGTATCAAATCGTAATTAGGATATGATTTTAATGAGATTGTTCTGATGATAAACTCCTTATTAAGTTCAGGTAATTTTAATATTGAGGTTTTGACCAGATATCCCTTTAAAGAGACAAAATCTCACTCCTGGCTTTCCCCCCACATTCTACTATTTGATTGGCCTTTCTCTTTCAAGTTCTGCAAAGGTGCAGCAATAGCCGAAAAGTTTGGAATGAACTTCGTTAAACTTGCTAAACGGTTTACCAAAACCAGTTATGACCCTATCATTTTGCAACGCACTGCATGCTTCGTGGTGGGCCCATTTACAGTTCGCCACTATGCTTTCCTCTTTAATTGTGCGATGACCGGACAGGCTGTGGACCCTATGATAACGTCTACCTAAATCCCAAAAGGACGGTGACGTTTGAAGTTTGTCTGCAATCTTGTCTTGTCGTGCCCTCAATGGTTTGTTCTCTTGTTGCTTTGGCTTCTGCCAAGTCGTTGAGTACCTTCTTTGAGGCTTTCTAGGCTATTGTTTTTTGTATTTATATATACACGAGTATCTTTGTGTTTTACTTATATACTTTGTGGTAACCCTGTCTTCACCACCCTTTCTGTTGTTTTTTGTCTCTTTCATTGTATTATCAAGTCCTTGTTTGCAGTACAGTGCGGACCTACGATGCCATTGCGTTCGGACTCTGTGGTTTCTATAGGACCCTATATCTCATTTTTGTTGGTTAGAGAATAGTTCATAGCGGGGATTTCATTATTTACGCTGTCCCGTTTTATTGGGATGACAGTAGGGTAAGTGTGGGTTTGGTGCACCCTAGAACATAGTTTAAACCCCCAGCGGCCTTTATTGCCACTGACCGTTCCAAGCCAGTAGCCCTATTGTCAACCCTTTTGTGTTTGTGATGTCTTATTTGGCCTTTTATTCATCTTTAAAGTTGGTCTTTGTTTTTGTGTTTGGTTGTGGTTGACTGTCATCAATGAATGATGCTTTTCCTGTTCGATTTTATATGTATATTTCCTGTAAAAAATCGCCATCCCTAAAAATGGCTCTTCTCGGGTCTTGGTCTTCCTGAATTACCGTAACCTTATCGGGGTTTTGCAGTCAGCTTAAACCGGCGTAGCCGTTCCAACAGATTACGCAGAGCCTTTATATGGTCTTCAAATGTTGTTGTAAACACCAGGATGTCATCTGTCTGTGTTGGGTGTTGGAAAATCCTTCAGGACTTTCCTCATCAACCTGCAGAAGGTTGAAGGAGCGTTTAGGATACCGAAGGGCGTGATCTTGAACTTAAAAAGTCCTTGCGAAGCTTCAAAAGTGGTCATCTCTTTAGCTTGGTCTGAAAGTGGGACTTGCCAATAACCTTTACCGATGTCTAACTTGGGGAAATAAGAATATCCCGCAAGTGTAGAGAAAACCTCCTCAATATTAGGCATTGTCTCTGCATCAAAGATGGTACCCTTATTGAGCTGTCTACAATCGATGCAGAATCGAATTGACTCATCTTTCTTCGTAATAAGTACGTCTGGGATGATTGGTTCCCTTGATGTAAGAGTAAGTACAATATCATGTTGCACTCCATCTGTCTGCCCCGGGTTTTCGGACGAAACATCATTAAACTCCGAGAGTAATAAACTATCTATCTCTCGTTGCTGCACTACACTCAGCATGCCCGATATGTCTACATCGGCTACTGTCTGCTTACATGGGAAAATACATAGCACTGGTGTCGTCACTACTGCCTTCCTCACTACATAGGGTCTACAGCATATCCGGTCATCGCACAATTAAAGAGGAAAGAATAGTTGTTAACTGTAAATGGGTCCACCACCAAGCAGGCCGTGCGTTGCAAAGTTATAGGGTTATAACCTCTTTTGATAAACCTTTTAACAAGTTTAACAAAGATATTATGAAAGTGATCATGACCAAGGATCTTACGATGTTTGTAAATCACATCATCATAGTAATCAGGTTGTGATAGTCCTTGCCGCAAAACCGCCATAGGGAGTATTGACTGGAATGAAATATGAACGTGACAAGACAAGAAATGTAATTGATAGTGCATTACATTCGCGAATTATTAAATTTAACATGCGCGAGCACGGAGAGCTTGGTTGGGTAAGTGCTGCAATGCAATTAATATTTCATATCATTTCAATACGTGGAATTGCCCGACTGCACTTGGTTGAATGTAGAACCACACACTGCAATTTCGATTTACAGAGAAACCATGCTCAAATATCACATAATCAAACTGCAGCTTTTAAGCAAAATAATACACAATGATTATTTGTAGTTTCTGAAGACAATTCCTATTTTAAGCGGTGCTGTTCATGATTAGAAGAGGTATAATTCCGCGGACTATATCTTTGCACATGGCGTCGTCTAGAGCATTACAATAGATTCATTAGTCCAAATAAGATTTTGAAAAAGAGACATTTAGTGCAGGTTTTGAATAAATGTTAAAGAAATTGTTTTACGGTGAGAAAATAAAATACGTGTCCTTTTTTTAAACTAGACATCCTTTAATTAACACAGCATTGTTAGTGCTGGAATAAATGATGAACTTTAAACAGAAAAAATAGTTAACTAACACATGTATTATTACACGGGTACTTGGTTGGGAATGGTTTAATCATTTTGTTTGTTTGTTTCTTTCTTTCAATGGTGTTTTTTTCGTCATTATTAGGACTAGTTAAGCCATATATGACGGTTTGTTTTTTGTGGTAGAGGCAGACGACCCATCTTAGTAGAACGAGTACTGTATACCTCTCGCCATCCGTATAATCGACAATTTCTCACTTGACAAGCGGCAGACCTACACATTGAATGTCAGAACTATCAATTTTATAGTTTCTGTTTGGTATTTAAATAATCGTGTTTTCTTTTATCCCCTGGAAGATTTGTATGTTTCCTCCAATTTCAGTTACATTGCAATGACTACAAATATTGCGACATCGCTTAAACAAACTGTAACGTCCAATGCAATTGATAAACTGATAAAGCAATGTGATTGTATGGTATATCAAGCAAATAATTGTAACTAAATGTTTTACTCTGTATCAGCACCAACGATAGTGCATACAGATGTATTTAGATTCACTTAATACTTTCTATTGAAAATAAATCTTAATTCTCACGTTTGGACGTGGCGAATAGTAAATGACTATAGGACAGTATTAAAAATCGCTTATCAAGAAAATATTCCATAGAATGCTTCACATACCACAATGTTTCACATACCACAATGTTTCAAACAACACAATGTTTCATATATCACTATGTTTCGCATACCACAATGTTTCACACACCACAATGTTTCATATATCACAATGTTTCATCTACAAAAATGTTTCATATATCACAATGTTTCACGCACCACAATGCTTCACACACCACAATGTTTCATATATAACTATGTTTCACATACCACAATGTATCTCATATCACAATGTTTCACTTATCACAATGTTTCACATACCACAATGTTCACATACCACAATGTTCACATACCACAGTGATTCACACATCACAATGTTTCACATATCACAATGTTTCATAGATCACAATGCTTTATATATCTCAATGCTTCACACACCACAATGTTTATATACCACAACGTTTAACATACCACAATGTTTCACACACCACGATGCTTCACATACCACAATGTTTCATATATCACAATGCTCACACACCACAATGTTCCATATATCACAATGTTTCACATACCACAATGTTTCATATATCACAATGTTCCACACACCATAATGTTTCATATATCACAATATTTCACACACCATAATGTTTCATATATCAAAATTTTTCACATATCACAATGTTTCATATATCAAAATGTTTCATGTATCACAATGCTTCACACATCACAATGTTTCATATATCACACTGTTTCACACACCACAATGTTTCACATATCACACTGTTTCACATATCACAATTATTCATATATCACAATATTTCATATATCACAATGTTTCACATACCACAATGTTTCACATATCACAATGTTTCATGTATCACAATGCTTTATATATTTCAATGCTTCACACACCACAATGTTTATATATCACAAATTTTCACATACCACAATGTTTCACACACCATGATGCTTCACATACCACAATGTTTCATATATCACAATGCTCACACACCACAATGTTCCACACACCACAATGTTTCATATATCACAATGTTTCACATACCACAATGTTTCGTATACCACAATTTTTCATATATCAAAATGTTTCACATATCACAATGTTTCATATATCAAAATGTTTCATGTATCACAATGCTTCACACATCACAATGTTTCATATATCACAATGTTTCACATACCACAATGTTTCGTATACCACAATTTTTCATATATCACTATGTTTTACATATCACAATGTTTCATATATCAAAATGTTTCATGTATCACAATACTTCACACACCACAATGTTCCGTATATCACAATGTTTCATATACCACAATGTTTCATATATTACAATCCTTTCACACACCACAATGATTCATATATCACAATGTTTTATGTACCACAATGTTCCACACACCACAATATTTCATATATCACAATGTTGTTTCACATATCTCACCTTTTCTTATATCACAATGTTTCATATATCACAATGCTTCACATACCACAATGTTTCATATATCACAATGTTTCACATACCACAATGTTTCATTCACAATGCTTCACACACCACAATGTTTCATATATTACAATGTTTCACATATCACAATGTTTCATATATCACGATGCTTCACACACCACACTGTTTCATATATCACATTGTTTCACATATCAGTGTTTCATATATCACAATGCTTCACATATCACAATGTTTCATATACCACAATGCTTCACATATCACAATGCTTCATATATTACAATGCTTCACATATCACAATGCTTCATATATCACAATGCTTCACATATCACAATGCTTCATATATCACAATGCTTCACACACCACACTGTTTCATATATCACATTGTTTCACATATCACAGTGTTTCATATATCACAATGCTTCACATATCACAATGTTTCATATATCACAATGCTTCATATATCACAATGTTTCACATACCACAATGTTTCATTTATCACAATGTTTCACATACCACAATGTTTTATTCACAATGATTCACACACCACAATGTTTCATATATTACAATGTTTCACATATCACAATGTTTCATATATCACGATGCTTCATATATCACAATGCTTCACATATCACAATGCTTCATATATCACAATGCTTCACATATCACAATGCTTCATATATCACAATGCTTCACACACCACACTGTTTCATATATCACATTGTTTCACATATCACAGTGTTTCATATATCACAATGCTTCACATATCACAATGTTTTATATATCACAATGCTTCACATATCACAATGCTTCATATATCACAATGCTTCACATACCACAATGTTTCATATATCACAATGTTTCACATACCACAATGTTTCATTCACAATGCTTCACACACCACAATGTTTCATATATTACAATGTTTCACATATCACATTGTTTCATATATCACAATGCTTCACATACCACAATGTTTCATATATCACAATGTTTCATATATCACAATGTTTCATATATCACAATGTTTCACATATCACAATGTTTCATATATCACAATGTTTCATATATCACAATGTTTCATATATCACAATGCTTCACATATCACAATGCTTCATCTGTCACAGACTGCAATGTCATAAAGCATTTGGAAAAATACAGTGACCTGTCAAAGAATAAATCTTTGAAATATTGTATTAATAAAGTAACTTTGTCATTCACTGACGGTGACTAAACATAAACGCCATGACAAGTCACTTAATCAACAAAAACATGCCTTAAAGGAGTAATAAGTATATAGTGTTGTCGTTGTTTTGTCGTTGGGTATACAGTGCAGGAGTGGAATTCTGCGCAATTAAATGTCATAACGTGTGCATTAGAAGTTTCTAGAAAAAAATAAAAACATTTTCCTTTTAGGTTTGTGCTAAGATGCCACTGCCAAGTACTGGTTGAAACAAAATTCATTGACATTTTAATGTCACTAAACAACATCACTAATGTATTTTTGGACATTGAATATGATTGTATTATGTTCTTCTAATGCTGCGCCACTAAACCCAATTCTACCTGAAATTTGTTTTGATTCAATTTAATTTATTTCTAAGAAGCTGTTTATATCAGTTGAACATTTTGAGTTATCTCTAGCATACGTTTGTTCCATTAAGCAATGGGAAAGCTTATATTAGCAGGATTTTATAACGGATAATTCGACAATAAAACATGTTTAAAACATTTGTTAATGAAAAAAATGCGATAACGTGTTTAACGTGTTTAAAATTACCTATTAAATGTTTTAATTTTACAATATGCAAACGTGTTAAGCCGAAATTAAGGTTTTATTTCATACACCAGCCAACGCGGTTTCCGTTTCGTGGAGAAGGGGATGGATGGGGTATGAAAGTTAATATTTGGACCACGTAATGGTGTTATTGTATCTTTTCAAATATATTTTTGTAATCATCTGATTGGCCTTTATTTTGAGGTAGAGGGTAGAAATGTGAATCAAAAATCAAAATTTTGGCAATTATTTTTGTTACATTTTGCACTGTTTCAAAAAACGCAACAGTTTTTTCCAACTCTATCTTAATTAAACCATTAAAATAATAAGAGGAAAAGAGTGTATGTGCTGGATTTGTGATAAAAACACGGATTAGAATATGCGCATATGTCGCCTACATGACCGTACTACCTAGTGACTTTCACAATCAATTTAAATCCTCAAATGTCAATAAAATCAGCTTATGCAAAATAATTTACGGTTTTAACGCTTTATAACCAATATGCTTTTGTCTTTTTGATGTCGTGTTTTTGTAAATATAGACATCAATACGTTACTTTTATAAACAATCTATACACCCATGTAAAATAAAAGTAGATATAAATATCGAACAGGAAATAAGCATTCAAGGACGACAGTCAACCACAGAAACAAAAAACAACATTAAAGATGAATAAAAGACAAGGTAAGATATCCCAAACACAAAAGGGTTGACAATAGTGCTACCGCCTTGGAACGGTCAGAGGCAAAAACAAGCATCTGTGAGTTTAAAACAGGTTCTAGGGTGCACCAAATTTCACTCTTACCCTATTGTCATCCCAATAAACGGGACAGTGTCAATAAAGATATCCTCGCCAGGTCATAATCTCTAACAAAAAAGGCAGCATTAATAGGCAATATAAGTAAAACACATTAATTATCATGTATATATAATATAAAAGAACACAAGCATAGAAAGCCACAAAGTTAGTACTCAATGTCTTGGCAGAAGCCAGAGCAACAGGAGAACTAACCGTTAAGGGTACAACAAGACAATGTTAAAGACAAACATCTAACGCTACCGTCCTATAAAGATTTAGGTAGACGTTTCATCGGGTTCACAATCTGTCCAGCATATTTCACGTGTTCGGCAGTTTCCAAAGGTTCGTGTTTCGCCTCGTTCTGAATCGCGTCTAAAAATAAACTGATACTGTGGTGGGTCCCTATTCTATTAAAATAATATTATTATGCTATAGCAAAAAGAATGAGAACCACGCATTATTACAGTATCGAAACACTAAAGAAACTGTTCATTACTTCCTCTTCATAGCACGGTTCTAAACACGGGATAATAAAGTCCGCCACTGTAGCAATACAGGTCGCTATGTCCACCGCCATATGCATGCCATCTTCGGGATGGTTAAAATTCTGTACTATTGAGTTTACGAATATTGAGTTCTGCTCAACCTAGGGGGCGTGAGCGGTAGCAAGGATATTTCACTACCGTTCATGAACAGTCTCAATCAAACCGAGACTGCATTATTTCGTATGTATCGTGTTTGGCCGTTTCCAAAGGTCCACTCTCATACTCTTTTTCCAACGATGTACTGGATTCCCAAATTATACAAACAACCATATAAAGCCCGTTTTATTTCCTATTCTAGTTCTTGCACAACTACAAATATCTCCAAACTTTTAACATCTTGTCTTACAGCCGTTAAAGATCACGTTAAACAATATTGTGCTAAAGCTTATGAAAACTCTGGGATTAATTTATTTTGGTCTATTAAAAATTCAGGCGACATTCTTGATTAAATATTTACAATAAAAGTCAAGCTTCATCTATAAGTACTTATAATTTTTCTGAATTATACACAACTTTACCACACCCCAATAAGCTTATTGCTCTCATTCGAAAAACGTTTGATAGGGAAAATACTACATAGAAATATAAAAAGATCGGACAGGGAAAGTAGAATTCAAGGAGGACAGTCAACCACAAAACACAGAAACAAACACGCAAAGGCAAAAGCAATAATCAATGCAAACGACATCACAAACACAAAAGGGTTGACAATAGGGCTACCGCCTTGGAACGGTCAGAGTAAGCCACTGGGGGTTTAAACCGGTTCTAGGGTGCACCAAACCTCACACTTACCCTACTGTCAACCCATTAAAGCAGGATAGTGTAAATAAAGAAATCCCCGCCATGGTCTAATATCTAACCAACAAGGCAGCATCAATAGGCAATATAAGTAAAACACAAATGTGCTCGTGTAAATATAGTACAAAAAAACAATAGCCTAGAAAGTCACAATGAAGGTACTCAATGACTTGGCAGAAGCCAGAGCAGTAAGAGAATAAACCATTAAGGGCACGACAAGAAAGAGCATAGACAAATATCAAACGCCACCGTCCCAATGGGCTTTAGGTAGGCGTCATCATAGGGTCCACAGCCTGTCCGGTCATCGTACAATTAAAGAGGAAAGCATAGTGGTGAACTGTAAAAGGGTCCAACACCAAGCATGCTGTACGTTGCAAAATGATAGGGTCATAACCTCTTTTGACAAACTTTTTAACAAGTTTAACAAAGATAGTATGAAAGTGATCATGACCAAAAGTCTTACGAAGTTTATAATTCACATCACCATAGAAGTCAGGTTGTGATAATCCTTGTCGTAGAAGAGTCCTTAAATTACTTTTATATTTGGAAGGAAGATCAGGGTTACGATAATAAAATTGTACAAAGGTTTAACGAAGTTTATGGTAACGGTAACCCTGATTGAGTAGCTTTGATTACGAATATTAAAGTCCTCAACTCGAGTACAAGCTCTTGAAAAACGAATAAGTTGAGACACATACACCCCATAAGAAGTTGCTCGGGGAACATCCCCATCCAAGTGGGGGTAATCAACAATGTCAAAATTAAAATCATCTCTCTTGTCATAGAATTTGCTAATTGTTTCACCATTTTCAATCGAGAGATCTAAATCAAGAAAAGAAGCGTTATTATCACATATATTAGCTTTATTAAGCTGAAGTTCTTTAGGATAAATATTATCAACCATAGTTGGAAAGAAAGGGTTGTCAATGTTCAGTATGTCATCCAGATAGCGAGAGGTGTCATTAAAAGCTTCAATAACCTCTACATGTTTGGCCTGTAACAATATAAATGCGTTTTTCACTAACGGCTGTTTGGACTTGCCACGAAGTTTGTGAATCACTTGTTTTAGATAATATTTTCGTCAGGTATGGAACTACCGTGTATTCACAAAATGTTTGTATCCCTATGGGTACGAACTGTCCACCCCTTGTCGCAGTTTGTTTTTATGTTTCTATGAAAGGGATTACATGTTGAGTCAGGCAGACGTTATTAAAGCCTTTAATGACAACTCTCGATATCTGGATGACTTATTGAACATTGACAACCCTTTCTTTTCTACTACGGTTAATGATATGTATCCTAAAGAACTTAAACTTAACAAAGCTAATATTTCTGATGCTGGAGCTTATTTTCTTGATTTATATCTCTCTATTGAAAATGGAGTAATAATTAACAAAATCTATGACAACAGAGATGATTGTAATTTTGATATTGTTAATTATCCCCATTTATATGGGGATGTTCCCCGAGCTACTTCTTGTGAAGTCTATGTATCTCAACTTATTCGTTTTTCTAGAGATTGTACTGGAATTGAGGACTTTAAAATTCATAATCTTTTTATAACTAAAAAGCTACTCCATCAGGGCTACCGTTACCATAAACTTCGTAAACACTTTGCACAATGTTATTATCGTAACCCTGATATATTTTCTAAAAGTGGAAGTAATTTAAGAACTCTTCTGCGGCAAGGCCTATCACAACCCGACTTCTATGGTGATGTGATTTATTAACTTCGTAAGATCCTTGGTCATGATCGCTTTCATACTATCTTTGCTAAACTTCTCAAAGATTTATCAAAAGAGGTTATGACCCTATCATTTTGCAACGCACTGCATGCTTGGTGGTGGACCCATTGACAGTTCGCCACTTTGCTTTCCTCTTTAATTGTGCGATGACCGGACAGGCCGTATACCCTATGTTGACGTTTACCTAAAGCCCAAAAGGACGGTGATGTTTGATGTTTGTCTGCAATCTTGTCTTGTCGTGGCTCATTAGTTTATTCTCTTGTTGCTCTTGCTTCTGCCAAGTCATTGAGTACGTACATTGGTGCTTTCTATTAATGCTGCCTTGTTCATGGCGCTGAGTTCTTTATTTACATTGTCCCGTTTGTTTGGGATGAACTAGGCTAAATGTGAGGTTTGATGCACCCTAGAACCTGGTTTAAACCCCCAGCGGCCTTTTTTGCCACTGACCGTTCCAAGGTAGCCCTATTGGCAACCGTTGTGTGTTTGTGACGTCAGATGCCTTTATTCTTTGTTAACATTGCCATTCATGTTTGACCTTTTGCGTGTTTTTGGGTTTACTGTGTTCTATGAAAGCTGAATTCCCTGTTCGCATTTTATGCTATTTTCCGTATATTACTTTTATATTTTAAAAGTAGATCAGGGCTACGATAATAAAATTTTGAAAAGGTTTTTCGAAGTTTATGGGAACGGTAGACCTGTTGGAGTAGCTTTCTAGTTATACAAATATTACAAATATTAAAGTCCTCAACACGACTACAAGCTGTAGAGAAAATAATAAGTAGAGAAACATAGACGCCATAAGAAGTAGCTCGGGAACATCCCCATCTAAATGGGGAAAATTAACAATATCAAAATTAAAATCATATCTCTTATCATGGATTTTAATTGAATGGTTTTGCCATTTTCAAAAGGAAATGTAACTCCATAAAAGAAGCGACTGAATCAGAAATGTTAGACTTGTTAAGTTGAAGTTCCTAAGGATAGATATTATTAACCATAGTGAAAAAGAAAAGATTGTCAATGTTCAATATGTCATCCAAATACCGCGAGGTGTCATTAAATGCTTCAGTTACCTCTGCCTGAGTATTGGATGAAAGACTCAACATGAAATCTCATAGCAAAACAAGAACAAACAAATCTGTGACAAGAGGTGCACAGTTCTTACTCATATGTATACCAACAATTTTTCAATAAACGGTAGTTCCATTTCTGGCGTAAATATTATCTAAAAGGAAAATGAGTGCACAAACTTATTGGCAAGCCCACATTGTGAACTTGCCTAAACTGCCGTTAGTAAAAAACTCGTTACTATTATTACAAGCCAAAAATGTACCGTTTTTCTCTAGCTAAAGATTTTTGAATAAGAGCAATACGCTTGTCTTAGATAAAGTGATGTGGTAAAGTTGTATATAGTGTAGAGAAGTCATAAGTACTTGTATGTGAAACTTAAATCACTGACCGTTCCAAGGCGGTTGACCAACATAAATTAATCCCAGAGTTGTCATAATCTTCAGCATACTATGGCTTAAAGTGATATTTAATGGCAGTAAGACAAGCAGTTAACAGTGTAGAGATATTTGTAGTGGAACTAGAATTCGATTTTAAAAAGCGGGTTTTGGTTTAGCCAGGCGCACATAATAAATGCCAGTAGAGGCAATGTAAAGCCATTTTAAGCAGAATGGAGACATCACTAAGGCTGGCACACGTTATCATTAAATCTATATAAGCGGAACATAAGTCGAGCGTTAGTGGATGACCTTATCGATCTGTAAACATTTTAGGAACTTACAAACGTCAAGGCAGTAATACATAAAGACATTTGTAATGTTCTTAACCATGAACAACAATACTGATTCTAATTGCAGGTTCCTTTATAATTAGCTGATATGATAACAAAGTTGATTTTATTTTGATTCCATGCTACTGATATTGATATTGATACACTGAGAATAAAAGAGATCTCGTTCGTAAAAAGTGTACCCAAAATATCATAATAAACACGACTACGAAATAACACAATCTGAAGAAATAGAGAATCGAATAACCGATTTTATTTCATCTCGAAGTGAGCAAACTTTATATGTTCACTCATTCTTCTAATGAGTGAAAATATGAGTTTGATCACTTCGAGATGAAATAAAATATGTGTTTCGCGACAAAACAACTGATATTATTTGTGTTGTACGCCTGACAAGCAAAGTTTTGGCAGAAAAAAAAAAGGATATTTTTGGAGCGTCATAGGTTCAGTATGACGAAGTTGCTATTTTTTGTCACAGGCTCGTAATAAGCCATGACTTATTCAATAAAACTTTAAAACTTGATTTCATACTTAAAACTCATCTAAGAAAACATGCGTTTCAAACAGTTAAACAATAGCAAGGTTTATGTTCACTAAATTCAAAGATGCACCCCATAATTTAATCTCTTTCATCAATACGCACATTTTATAGTATATGTCTGCTTTGTTGTTATTTCCAGTACACGAGTGGCATCATTAAGATAAAATGCTAAGGTCAATGATTTTGTTTTGGTATGAGCTTCACAGTAACAGTTATACAATTACCTTAAACAATAAAATATGAAGGTTTTTTAACCTTATGTTATCGATATTTTTCCTTCTATGTGACACATACAACTTACCCTTAAAACTTGCCATTGTATCGTTTGTCTTTATCTCATCAAAATCATTATCAGTGTATCATGTTCTCGTCAAAAGAAAGTATGTTACATGTATTATCGATATAAAATATACTTAAAAGCCGAAAATATGTTTTGCCAAACACATTCATTTGTATTTTGACCGAGGCAGACGTGAGCTGTTGTTTTCTTTGAATTTCAGGTAAATTACGTTATTTAAACAGATTGCATGATAAAAAAAAATACACGTTTTGTTAGAATTTCAGTTGTATTTTGGTGAATGTAAGAAAAGTGATAAATACGAGCCTCTGGCCAATGTAAGAAAAGTGATAAATACGTATTTATTACTTTTCTTACATTCACCAAAATGCAGCTGAAATTCTAAGTTCTAAATAATCACACATACAAAAAACACATTACCTTGCCCACGAATTAATACAATTAAAAAAAATATTTATCACCTAACATGGCTTCTGGGAGTATAAGAAAGCCATGACTTAATTCTCGTAATACACGATGCAAATGAGGATCGATTCAAGGTGTTTGATTACAATAAAACATTTAATCCCAATTGTTTGCATGGTATATCACACGATACGTTCCGACACCTTAACTATTTATCCGTATTTGAAATCTTACTTTATAAAATGCATGTTAGTAACATTAAATTTAGTTTAAGGTGTCGCATTATTTGTAGGGAGAACGCGTTACTGCCGCGTAAAAGTAATGAAAACAACAAAACGATATCATGATTTCATTACAAACTGCCGCCGCATACAAGGTAAATTAACAACATTAAAGTGAAATCATAATGCCACTATCATGCAACGCTTGCTCCACATATAACGCACAACTTACCGTCTGAAAAGTATGTGACGTCAAATGACATTGTAACAAGCGACGTTAAATTGAATGACGTCAGCAAAATGCCTTGACCGATAAATTTGAGTTTTCATAGAAAAAACAAGAGTGTATGTATAATTTTAATTCTACTGCAACTTTACAGTTATGTAAATACGTGACGTCGTATTACATTAAAACAAACGACATTATTGTATGACGTCAACAAAATGCCGGTGAATCTACCGATGAATTTGAGTTTACATAGAAGACAAGTGTGCATGTATGAGTTTGCCTTATATTCTAGTACTTTATTGAAAATGAATTATAATTGAGACAACGATGTTAAGATTTTCAATCAGGGACGGCATGTGAGGGGTTTTACGATCTGATAATTACGTTTTACGGCTCCCTTGCCGCCTCGCCTTAAAACGACCGTAACAGTGGATATAAAAGTCGAATATAAAAAGCAGCGTTCAAAGTCGACCACAAACACGCACAGAAACAAACAACAAGGACAAAGATGAATAAAATGCAAGGTCACAAACATAAACATTCACTAACCGTCCCAAATTCAAAATCTTAGCATAGTTATAATCACTTGACTATCATATTGTATGTGTGTTATGTGATAAATAGAATCTTACATTCGTGACTGTGTATTATTGACTTTAATCCTCTCGTTAGATTAAAAGATAGGATAATCGGAAGACCCTCCTATCCTATCATTGTATCCAACTCGTTTATTGAAATCAAAAATACACAGTAACAAATGTAAGATCCTATATAGATGCCATGATCTGGGGTTTTCAGTAACATTTATTCCAATTTAAAAAATGTAAAAAAGACAACATTTAATGGAGACCATCCAGGGTCGTCTACAGTACTGTAAATGACAACAATTCCTAAAACCCTAAAGTACATGTTCTTAGTAAGAACCTAACACATTACGTGGTCCGAGTATTAATTTGTATACCACATCCAACCCCTCCTCGAAGAAGGGTTCACTAGGGTATGACATAAAACCTTAATTTCGGCTTAATAAGTCTGCATATTGTAAAATTAGAACATTTAATAGGTGTTTTTAAACAGGTTATCGCATTTTTTCAGTAAACATGTTTAAACGTGTTTTTAAACATGTTTAAAACATGTTTTTAAACATGTTTATTGTCTAGATATCCAATATAAAATCCTGCTAATACAAGCTTTCCCATCGCTTAATAGAATTAAGGCGGGACCACGTAATAAGGATAGAAATATGAAATAAATAGTTTGTGTTTTTAAATAAGTTGTGTTTGCACTGAAAACAATAGTTCCGCAAGTAAAACAATAAAACTATTGTTTTTCGCATTTAAAATAACGTTTTTATTTCACTGCCAAAATTCAGTGCTTATCGCATGACACTGCCATCACATGTAGAATGTTTCTTGCAAATATGGACTGCTAAATAGGAGGGTTCGATCGAACAAGTACAAATTATTTGTCTTTTCAAATGGTCTTTATTATGTTAACTACCAGGGAAAAGTATGAGACACAAGACAAGACAATGTCCCTTGATGAATTATACGATCTGTGTTATTTCATTCCGGTCTCTCTTTCAGGCATTTTTTCACATTTGGATTAGTTTAACATATAGCCTAGATTAAGGTTATTATTTATCTACAAGAACGTACAAAACAGTGTAAGCATTGCGTTCTCAGCTGTTGTCGTGATATATTGTGCATTTCAGAGTGCCTAGACGTCGAATAGAAATCTAGATTTGTTTTGTTAATTGCTATATGTTTTCATACTTAATATGTTTAGATGAAAATAGACGCTGTGTCTGTTTACAATCTTGCCGTAGCCATCTGCGAAGGTTCACAAAGCCCCAAATTCCTTTTGAGCCCCCACCCCCATGTTTATATTGTAGATTGTACTGAAAATGTGTATAAGGGATATTGTACTACATCTTTAACAAACAAATGGCCGTCATGTTTGTATTTTACTTTTGCCAGACAATACATGAGTGGTCAATCATTGCCAGACAGTACATGAGTGGTCAATCATTGCCAGACAATACATGAGTAGTCAATCATTGCCAGACAGTACATGAGTAGTCAATCATTGCCAGACAGTACATGGTCAATCATTGCCAGACAGTACATGAGTGGTCAGTCATTTACAGACAATACATGAGTGGTCAATCATTGCCAGACAGTACATGAGTAGTCAATCATTGCCAGACAGTACATGGTCAATCATTGCCAGACAGTACATGAGTGGTCAGTCATTTACAGACAATACATGAGTGGTCAATCATTTACAGACAATACATGAGTAGTCAATCATTGCCAGACAATACATGAGTAGTCAATCATTGCCAGACAGTACATGGTCAATCATTGCCAGACAGTACATGAGTGGTCAGTCATTTACAGACAATACATGAGTGGTCAATCATTGCCAGACAATACATGAGTGGTCAATCACACAAGAAACAGGACAACAGCAATAACTTGTTTTAATAATCATGCTAGTGGTGTATTTTGTCAGAGAAGAGAGCCGAGTTAATAACTTATTGATCTTCTAATAAACAGTGAGTGTATAGTGTATGGTCGTTACGGTATGTGCCAGCTTATATAGCAAAGTTCAAAGTTGGCATTCACGATGACGTCCGTGATCGTATAGTGTTTATGACTTAATTAATTAAATAACGAAATAACGATATTGCAGCATTTTAGCTTTATTAACCTCAGACTAGAGCAGACTCAACTAGACTTAACCAGACCAAAAACTCTTTCGCTTCTCTAGCATACAGAAAATAAACGCGTTTAAATACAACATACGAACGTGCAGAAATCAGCATCATGTGATTATCACATTACCATTTTATGATGCAACTGTTTTAGACTGCATATTCAGCTATAGAAATGTCAACTGATACGTAATATTATCCCACATTCTACTACATGCAAGTTCCATGTATATTGCACATAACTCTTAAAGGTACAGCGACATTATAATATTTCTATATTATCAAAGCATGCATTAAACTCATTTATTAAATAAATTCGTTAATTAAATTATTACTGTATTGATTTAATTAAACAATCGATGACAAATCATCAATCAATTAATCAATTAATTAAGGTAATTAATTAACCCAGGTACCAATATGTTACATATTTTCCCCACTAAGTTAATTAATTATATTTAATTAACAGTAACATAATAAATGCATCTATAAATCAATAAACAATTCTACAAAATAATTGCATGCACACTTAATCAAATTAAAACAATTAAAGTCTTTTGAAAAGTATTCAATCAATACACAATTCCACAAAATAATTGCATGCACACTTAATCAAATTAAAACAATTAAAGTCTTTTGCAAAGTATTCAACGACAATGTTTCTATTCCACAACACATCGATTGTACACACAAATGTTAATGTCTATTGTACTCGTCCTCGTCGATGACCATACGTTCCCCCGACTTGTCATTTGATCCTAACGGAAAAGGTGTTCCCTTTGTGAATGCCATGTAATGTAACGGTCGAATCCTACGTGGCCTCCATTCCGCGTCAGATGGTTCCCTAGTGTAATTGTTGCATACCATGACTTGTGGTTTAACATGTCGATTGTCAGTAATAACATCTGTTGTTTGCATATAACTGTCAATCATAGTTGTTCCAGCTTGCGTACCGATTTCACAAACTTCTTGAACCTCAGTTTGTATAGCGACCTCTGATGGTTCTAACCTTAGATTAGGACCTTGTAGCGTAGTTATGTTCGCCACACGATATCGAGTGTGTCCTTCAATCACTGGTCGTACGTTATTCGCCTTGACTACCGTCAATACTAGACGTGAAGTAGTTATATCACCATCACCTTTGTTTGATGACATGCTCAATACTGAGAATGTCCAACGTGGAAACCCGCTCGATCCTGGGCTAAGGCACCACTGTCACATAACCGCCGGCCGTCCGTGATCGTATAGTGTTTATGACTAAATTAATTAAATAACGAAATAACGATATTGCAGCATTTGAGCTTTATTAACCTCAGACTAGAGCAGACTCAACTAGACTTTACCAGACCAGACTGCATATTCAGCTATAGAAATGTCAACTGATACGTAATATTATCCCACATTCTACTAGATGCAAGTTCCATGTATAATGCACATAACTCTTGAAGGTACAGCGACATTATAATATTTCTATATTATCAAAGCATGCATTAAACTCATTTATTAAATAAATTCGTTAATTAAATTATTACTGTATTGATTTAATTAAACAATCGATGACAAATCATCAATCAATTAATTAATTAATTAAAATAATTAATTAACCCAGGTACCATTATGTTACATAACGTTACAAATAACTTATTGCATATAAGCTGTATTGGCTATATATTCGGTGTTTAAAAGTACAGTTACGCTCCCTAGTCAGCGCATGTATATATCGCTTCTTTTTAAATAAGATGTACTATTTTAGTATATTACATGGTAATTTATAACCGATGCAAAGGAAAGTATAGTAGAGTTTAATTAATATCCATAATTTAAACTACTTTGGAAAGGACAGTATCATTTAAAGAAAACGTTCAGCACTGGTATGCATTAAAACATTAGAGAAATGAAATGTGTGTTTACGTTCCGTTAACAAATATAAGATGATATTGGGGCAGCAACCTCAGACGGAGTTGAGATGAAGGATACACATTCAATGGCGAAAAAACACAAAGTATACCACACTACAAACATAAAACAGTAGGAGTATTGTTCTATGGTACACCAAACCTCACATTTACCCAATAAACTGGACAATGTAAAAAAGGATCCCCCACCAGGCTTTACCCTCTAACGGGCAGCATGAATAGCATAAAGTAAATTTAAGTTTGTAATCCTTCGAATGGTTATTGCCAAAAAGGCCACTGGGCGTTCAAACTAGGTTCTATGGTGCACCAAACCTCACACTGGACAGTGTAAAAATAATATCCCCCGCCAGTCTATACCCTCTAACAAGCCTGGCAGCATAAATAGGCAAATACATTTTAACACAATTAAGGACACGAAACTACTCTCTTTTTCTTAATTGATTTTTTTTCAAATCATTCATAGCATATTCATTATACTATAAAATGCATCATTCATAAAAGTAAATAATATTGACACATCTATTGTTATTATATCAATATAATTGTTTATATAGTTATTAGTTAGCATGTTTTTTTTGCTATAATGTTAAAGAAATTTAATCAGCTAAACAACACCAAAATAGACTACAAAAACTGTACATCAAAACTCTATCCATGTGCTTAAGGTCATATGAGCCTATTAAAAGAAAATGATTATTCACGTGTTCTAAAAATGCCCATGATTGACAAAACAAAGAACGAGTTGGTAATTCGACTTTCCATTTTCGGGGTCTGCCTGGCTAAAACCGTTTGCATTGTGTCATTAGAATTTGGACTCTCAAAATATGCAAGCTATACATATACCTCGTCGTCAGTAGGCCCAGAAACGGTGTACTTATGATGTAAAATGTTGGCTGTTGCTGGCGGCATAGCCACTTTAAGCCAAAGAAACTTAAATATTTATATTTTTCTCTTGAATTTAAATGTTATATATTAGATTGTACATAAATGAGTTAGGTACAATCTAATATATAACATTTAAATTGAGTATACATAAGCGGGTAAGTTTGAACAGTGTTCATCTTAGATAGTACCTCATACAATGCATTATTTGGTTGTTTGTTTGTATGGTATTTTACGGCATTTTTAACACATGTAAGGTTATATATGATGGTCGCTTTTTTGTGGTGGAGGCAGGCCACCCACTTGTCCTTGGTAGAACCAGTACTGCATCTTGCATGATAATGCTGTACAGTTTTTAAAAAAATATTGCCTGGTGGGGAATTGTTTACTTGCACTGTCCCGTTTTATTGGGATCACGATAGGATAATAATGAGTTTTGGTGCTGCCTAGTAACTGGTTCAACACCCCCACCCCCACCCCCACATTGTCCGTTTTGCCGCTGACCGTTCCAAGACGGTAGCGCTTTTGCCAACCCTTTTATGTTTGTGATATCAAGAAGCATGATGAAGATAATTAAACTAGTATGGTTACCATGACAAAGACATCGTGCTGTTAAAATGAAACATAATATTTATACATATACTTTAAGAAAATTGAATTATTTTACCATGTATATAAAATACATTGTCAATGAGTTTTCAATTATAGTTCACCAGACTAGGAACGAAAACGCCTAATTGTTATATGAACAAGCTTTGTCAAATATGCTTGACCTGATAAACCACTGCCATAGTATGATTATATTGTACTCGACCTAGTAACAGTTGTAACACTACGGACCGAGCATTTGTATTTAACATAATAACAGTTTATAAATGTAACACAATTAGAGTTAAATACACCCCTGTATCATGACTGATCATACAATGGGATTTTCCTAATACTGTCAGTTAGTTGTTAGTTAATCTTCTGAACACCTGTTATTGTTTACGTGCTCTAAACTTAGTTTCTCTGGAAGTTTCTGGAAAACTATGAAGTCTGGGAGTCAAGAGGTATTGCCATATTTGGGGGACCATTCGCCGAAAGGTCTTGTGGGTAATGTATGCATACAATGAGGTAATCACCATGGCGTTAACCTGTAGCTACACAGGTCGATGTCCATATGTGAGGCATGACTAACTGCCAAAAGGTAGACTGGGTAATATTTTAGTATAATACTGAGCGCACGGAAAGTCTAGCGGAGTCGGGAGAGGGGAGTAAGGTGTAGAGGGATAATTTGAATAGTTAGTCGGTCTTGTATCCACAAGATGGATCCCCGCAGTCTAAGACAGGGTGTGGGATAAGTTAAACTATACTATAGAAGCTAGTATAGTAGGGCAGTTGTTAAACGTTACATACTAATTTGAGGATTTGGACATTTGAACGTTTCTAAATACTATCATACTTTGTGAACCTAAGACATTTAATAATAGGGACTATTTAAGTAGTTAACAAATGGAAGTACTGAAAAAAAGCACTATACTAAACGGATATGTATATATGTAACAGGATATTCATAGCGTATTATGAATGTGTAATTATTCGGACTGTTTTATATGTACCAATAAATAATGGAAATCACAACGCGAAGTCCGGACCTTGTTATTAAATGCAACAAGCATGGCCTACGACCCCGTAGTGGCCTACGACCCCGTAGTGCTACACAGTGAGATTTCAATGTCATATTTAAAACAAAATTGCTTGCTTCTAGTATTACTGTTCAATTGCTTAGGAGCGACACTTCGAATTTGAAAACAGACATTGATGAATGGATATGTCCCTTTTCACGCTAACCTATTTTCACGCTAACCTGATAATATCCCATAGCTGAAGACGTTGCAGCGTTTATATCAACAGCTCCGAAACTCGAATGTGTGTTGTATTTAAATATTGGTTTTATTTAAAACAGTTTGTTAGTTTAAAAACCAGACTAAACTGTAACCAAATGCAAGGTTTGTTGCTCCCAAAGGATCTTTATTAACATTCACACTAGTATCCGTTTAGTGCAGTGTGGCAGCCGTAAAAAGTCTCCCCGTGCTACGAATCAGTAGTGCTATTGTTACTGGTCCTTTGGGACCAACGAACCCAATATAGGTGGCTTTGAAGTAGAATATCGCTTAAGCCGGTGCTAAGGGGCGTGAGAGGTGTTGTTTTTTACATTACTTCTCATGAACAGACTCAATAAAACCGAGTCTGCTTTATTCTCTTAATTGTGTGTGTTGCTCCCAAAGGATCACCTTTATCAGTACATAAACTACTCCAATAAAGGAGAGCAATAACATGATGTAGGTTTAAATTGAAATATATCACTAAGTGTTTAATTTCTTTGCTGTTACATTGATGACTTAACCTTATAACTTAAGGAACCAGAATCAGATAATGGACACCAAAATCAGTATTGAGTTATAGTATTGACGTTATGGCAAGTCGTTTATTATTGTATGAATGTCCAATATTTAATTATGTATAGGTTTTTTCTGGGTGTCGTACCCTAGTTTGGTATTCTCTTTAGCTAGACCTGTTGTGCTTGTTCAGTACAATTCGGGATACACATTCTGGGGTGTTTCTAAATAATAATTGTATATAGTTTTACAACAGCTTATACCGCTTCTTACTGGATGTGCACTTTATTGCTAGCGATTTCCCTTGTATCGTATCTTAATTTCTCCGGATATGGACTTTATTGCTAGCGATTTCCTTCGTATCGTATCTTAATTTCTCTGGATGTGGACTTTATTGTTGGAAATTTCCTTTTGATGGGATTTACTTTTTTATTTGTACACTATATTGTCAATGTTAGTGCTGAAGACTGGATTATAACGTGTTTGTGTACACATAAAATCGATATAAAGAGGCTCTATATCAATCGATTTCTTCTATGTGGGCGTGTCAACACTAAATAGACATTACGTAATAACAAGCGCGCGTGTCTTTATTTGTAACTTCATGTTCACAAGCTCATGTCGAAATCGGGTATTTAAGCGAGCAAATATAGCGCAAGAAATCATTTACTGTATATACATCGACCAGTGCACATCGTACCTATACACCTATACACAGGTAGCAGTAATGTTTACAGAAAAAGGAGTTAGCTCTCTTTCGGGGCTCAAACACACGACCTTCTGATTTCAAGTCCGGTGCTCTATCCACTGAACTATAAATCTACTTGAGAAAATAGTATACAAACTACCATTTATTATGAGGCAAAATAACTTAAGATATCTGAACGCAACTCAAGATGGATCAATAAATATGTAGCCCAAATTGTCGCAGGTGTAATTAACATTGCCTGGTGTAATACTGTATGTTATCAATATGAAACTAATACTTCGCCTCAAAACAACATTATCTCGACTTGTCATTTAGCTCTTGATGAGTTTGTGTGCGCACGCTTATTATTAAGTAATGCCTATTTAGTGTTAAAAAAATGCTACAACATACCAATAAATAGCAGTGGTCTAGTGGTTCAGCGTACATCTTTCAAAACTTACAAGTGCAAGGCTGTGGTTCAAATCCCGTTCCGGGCAACTATTGTTTTATCACAAATATTCTGGCGCCGTATATTATCGATGTTACCTGTACGGAGGCTAAATAAAAATGTGAAATTTTACGCATCGATTTCTGCTTATATACCGACATTTGGGGTATTCGTCGATTTGAAAATACCTCACACGTGACTCATTCATATTCATGAGTTATTACCAGTTAAAATAAGGACTGTACAGCTTTAAGCTAACCAGTAAGCCACATTGCCTACTGACCATTCCGAGTCGGTAACCCTGTATTTACCACTCATTGTGTTGTTATTGTCCTTTTCATAGTATATTTAGATTTTTCTTTCTTTGTAGTACAATGAAGGCCTACGGTGTCATTGGGTTTGGGTGCTGTGGTATCTATAAGACATTTTTTCTCACTTGCTTGTTTGTTTATCTAATTACTCCTCCACGTCTGGCACTGTATCACATACCGTGTCTCTCCTTCGTGTATGGCACAGTGTCAAATACTGTGTCTCTCCTCCGTGTATGGCACTGTATCACATACCGTGTCTCTCCTCCGTGTATGGCACTGTATCACATACCGTGTCTCTCCTCCGTGTATGGCACTGTATCACATACTGTGTCTCTCCTCCGTGTATGGCACTGTATCACATACTGTGTCTCTCCTCCGTGTATGGCACTGTATCACATACTGTGTCTCTCCTCCGTGTAAGGCACTGTATCACATACTGTGTCTCTCCTCCGTGTATGGCACTGTATCACATACTGTGTCTCTCCTCCGTGTAAGGCACTGTATCACGTACTGTGTCTCTCCTCCGTGTATGGTACAGTGTCACATACCGTGTCTCTCCTCCGTGTATGGCACTGTATCACATACTGTGTCTCTCCTCCGTGTATGGCACTGTATCACATACTGTGTCTCTCCTCCGTGTATGGCACTGTGTCACATACCGTGTCTCTCCTCCGTGTATGGCACTGTATCACATACTGTGTCTCTCCTCCGTGTATGGCACTGTATCACATACTGTGTCTCTCCTCCGTGTATGGCACTGTATCACATACTGTGTCTCTCCTCCGTGTAAGGCACTGTATCACATACTGTGTCTCTCCTCCGTGTATGGCACTGTGTCACATACTGTGTCTCTCCTCCGTGTATGGCACTGTGTCACATACCGTGTCTCTCCTCCGTGTATGACACTGTATCACGTACTGTGTCTCTCCTCCGTGTATGGCACTGTATCACGTACTGTGTCTCTCCTCCGTGTATGGCACTGTATCACGTACCGTGTCTCTCCTCCGTGTATGGCACTGTGTCACGTACTGTGTCTCTCCTCCGTGTATGGCACTGTATCACATACTGTGTCTCTCCTCCGTGTATGGCACTGTATCACATACTGTGTCTCTCCTCCGTGTAAGGCACTGTATCACATACTGTGTCTCTCCTCCGTGTATGGCACTGTGTCACATACTGTGTCTCTCCTCCGTGTATGGCACTGTGTCACATACCGTGTCTCTCCTCCGTGTATGACACTGTATCACGTACTGTGTCTCTCCTCCGTGTATGGCACTGTATCACGTACTGTGTCTCTCCTCCGTGTATGGCACTGTATCACGTACCGTGTCTCTCCTCCGTGTATGGCACTGTGTCACATACCGTGTCTCTCCTCCGTGTATGGCACTGTGTCACATACTGTGTCTCTCCTCCGTGTATGGCACTGTGTCACATACTGTGTCTCTCCTCCGTGTATGGCACTGTGTCACATACTGTGTCTCTCCTCCGTGTATGGCACTGTGTCACATACTGTGTCTCTCCTCCGTGTATGGCACTGTGTCACGTACTGTGTCTCTCCTCCGTGTATGGCACTGTGTCACGTACTGTGTCTCTCCTCCGTGTATGGCACTGTGTCACATACTGTGTCTCTCCTCCGTGTATGGCACTGTGTCACGTACTGTGTCTCTCCTCCGTGTATGGCACTGTGTCACGTACTGTGTCTCTCCTCCGTGTATGGCACTGTGTCACATACTGTGTCTCTCCTCCGTGTATGGCACTGTGTCACATACCGTGTCTCTCCTCCGTGTATGGCACTGTGTCACATACTGTGTCTCTCCTCCGTGTATGGCACTGTGTCACATACTGTGTCTCTCCTCCGTGTATGGCACTGTGTCACATACTGTGTCTCTCCTCCGTGTATGGCACTGTGTCACATACTGTGTCTCTCCTCCGTGTATGGCACTGTATCACATACTGTGTCTCTCCTCCGTGTATGGCACTGTATCACATACTGTGTCTCTCCTCCGTGTATGGCACAGTGTCACATACCGTGTCTCTCCTCCGTGTATGGCACTGTGTCACATACCGTGTCTCTCCTCCGTGTATGGCACTGTGTCACATACTGTGTCTCTCCTCCGTGTATGGCACTGTGTCACATACTGTGTCTCTCCTCCGTGTATGGCACTGTGTCACATACTGTGTCTCTCCTCCGTGTATGGCACTGTGTCACATACCGTGTCTCTCCTCCGTGTAAGGCACTGTGTCACATACTGTGTCTCTCCTCCGTGTATGGCACTGTATCACGTACTGTGTCTCTCCTCCGTGTATGGCACTGTATCACGTACTGTGTCTCTCCTCCGTGTATGGCACTGTATCACGTACCGTGTCTCTCCTCCGTGTATGGCACTGTGTCACGTACTGTGTCTCTCCTCCGTGTATGGCACTGTGTCACATACTGTGTCTCTCCTCCGTGTATGGCACTGTATCACATACTGTGTCTCTACAACGATGTCAACTTACGTGAGTTGAAGGTTTAGACGAATCTGACACACCGGCAAGAAATTAGATTTACAAACGTAATTATATTTCTTTGGCGATGTTATGTGTCCTTTCTCCTTTATCTCCACATTGCCTATCATAATACAAGGGATAGAATCAACATCGTATACTAGGAGTTAAGCCAGTAAACCTGATTGAGACTGTCTAGAACTCTGAAAGCGGTGTGTCAGCAAATTGAGATAGCACATTCATATATACTCGGTAAAAAAAGTTTTGGACCAGGATATAAAAAGTCATATTAAAATAAAACTAGTGGACAGAATTTAAGTATCTTTTTTTAGTAACCAATGTCTACCCTACCCGGTTAATTTGGTACCAGAAACATTAAATTCCAAACAAGATTTGATTTTAAAAAAATATCGCGAACACACAAAGGGTCTGTAAAAAATGTTGCAAAGTCCATTAAAAGTAACAGTTACGGACACATTCGAGTAACCAATAAAAAGATTATTATTTTTTTCGCAAACTTTCATTGTAAACGATAATTATTGTTGATTGTTGATCTACTGTGAATTATCAACTGAGATAACAAGGGTTATGGTCGAATGTCATGGTTCAGCGATCATTCTACGGGTTCGAACACTGCCATGGTCCAAAACCTTTTTTACAGAGTATATAATCTAATAATCAATATTTTCGTTTCTTGGTCAATCATCTAAAGTTAAGAAACGTCGATTCATATTATTATGTGTATGAGTGATCGCCAAGGAATACTGCGTTTTGCATATTTCTTCTATTGTTGTTTGACTTTTCATGGTACATTGTCGTAGATATAAAAGTCGAACAGGAAATGCAGCATTCAAGGACAACATAGACGATCGAAATACTCACGGTAGTATAGTAATACATTCTAATGCAATAATGTATGATTTAAAAAAAGGCCAATCTAAAGACGAGCGCAACTAAAACAAATGCAGGCTTTTGAAGGTTATCAATCAAACAACAAGTACCTATGTCCCTGGATATACGGTATCAATGGCCTAATATGTCGTCTGCAGCTGCCGGTACATATATTCAAGAAGTCATTCACATGTGTTTGAAAACGAATATTTAAATACAACACAACATTTGAGTTTCGGAGCTGGTGATATATACAGGATCTTAAACGAGTTCTCATTTCATATAAGATTTATGAAACTCTTTATGATTTTTTTAATTTTAACGAGCCTTTTGGCGAGTTAAAATTAAAAATAATTCATAAAGAGTTTCATAAATCTTACATGGAATGGGAACGAGTTTAAGATCCTTTTTATCATATAACATTGCAATCAAATAAGTAAAAAATAATTTAGATGGACATAAAACCGCCACAACGTCAGACACACTTTAGCGCCAAAACGTCATAAAATCAGGCAGAACGTAATGTGACGTCGCAACGTCACGTCACAGACAACATTGAGTATCAAAGAGTTCGCTTTTTATCTCTTTACAAAAAGCATTTTTCGACGACTTTAACAAAATTGCACTCTGATTTGTATAACTTTCATTAGTTAGTATAAGTAATAGATAGAGTCTGGTCTCAGCGAGTTGGCTTATTTAAACACCGAGATGGGCATAGCCCATCGAGGTGTTTAACAGTGCAGCAGCAGCTGAAGCTTTTCACGCGCACACACCTCTTAACTCACTTTTGAGTTTCAAGTGTTTTAACACGAAGTAGTCCCAATTTGCACTCACGTGCAGTTACGCGGAAATTGCAGTTGTCTTTTAAAAAACGTTAGCTTAAGCCAATTTTGAATGCAAAAACAACACAGACAATGAACAAAGTAAGTTTAGACGTTAAACATCCCCATAGCATTCGTTTTGACTACTACTGGCATATTTTGCATAGCCTAAATCGCTGTTCAAATGTGAAGACCGGACATTTTGAGTTTTTTGAAACTGCAAAATTGCCGATTTCTCAAAACGGTCACAAAAAATGGGTAGTCACCAATTTGGCTTAAATTAACAGGAATGATAGATCAGTACCTCTACTACCTTATCTGAAAATTTCGGCAAAATTCATGACTACCCATTTTTTGAGACCGTTTTGAAAGATGGTCACCCTTTTTTCTCACTCAAAACACACATTATTCAAAATGGCGGCTACAAGCTAAATAAGCAAAACTGAAAATCAATAACAGAAACGTAAAACATGAATATTTTCTACTCCCGGATATAGTTATTTCCTGCCCCGGATAAAATGTCAGTAAGTCAACCTTTAAACACTTTTCTGCCTTTCCTTTAGCATGTTTACGGTAAAAATCAGCGGCTCTGGGCGCTTATTAAAAATCGCATCTATACTATAGGCCTAGTCGGCAGTAATTTGTTGTGTTGATTTACGGTTGAATGTACTATGGATAATTGCAAGTGAATACTTCACAATTCCAGGATTTAATGAGCAAAAAGACAGACCTATTCATGTGTTAACTATTGTTATGGGTGAATGATGTAACAAATAATTGTAGAACATCTACTGTCAACGCTCGAGTCAAGGTCATGTCATGTGGACCACATGAGTCATGTCACGTTCGCCTCGATTAGGGACACCGACAACTTTGGTGAATAGACATATAGGAAAAACAAAGGTTGAAAGGTATGTACAGCACTCGGTACTGACCCATAAATGTGTTTTATTTCGTGCATGTTCATGTTTAGTGTCTCGATCCGTTAAAATTTAATAATAATATAGCACTGATGTATTATTTCTATGATGAGACCCTTTCAGTGGGGTCTATGTTCACTGAAAATATGACCCAATGTTTCCCAAATATATTTTGCTTTGTTCTCCAAAAATATTTTTCCATTTATTTTTATTATTATGTTCCCTTGTTCCCCAAAAATATTACCAATAACAGACAATGTTTCATTGTTCCCCAAAAATAATTGGCCTTGTCCCCAAACCCCCTCTATGACCGCAGAGCAGAAATGCACCGTTGGCATTGCCACCTCCCCTTCACCTTCCCCACCCACAAAATCGGTGCCCTTGCACCACCCCCGCCCCCCTCCACTGCTTAAAGTTTGCATATAGCTACAGCAGTACTGTAAAGGATTAACACATCTACCGTATGTATGTATGTATAAAAAAAACAATTGATTTTCTTTCAGGGATCTTTGCAGATGTTGCCACCTTCTGTCAAGTGGCATCTGCCACCTTCTGTCAAGTGGCATCTCCAAGTTCCAGCTCTGAGACTTAGCCTAGTCCTGGGTAAGCTAAAGCTATAAACTTTAATATATTTGACACCTGTGATATAGGTTAATTAAGCTAATAATATGGCAATATTTCGAGCCACCCCAGAGAGTGGAATTCAAAAAATGTACCTAAGCTACTCGATCTATCTTACTAGCAAATGTTAACATTTCGAACCGCCCCAAATTCGGGAATACATTTTTATGGTTCTTTAAAGTGGTTTTTATAAATGAAGATTTTAATAAGCTTGATAAGCTTGAGAAACATTAGATTTATTTGAGTGGCAGAACCCGATTTGTAGATTTTTTTATTATTCTCATTAAAGTAGCCATCCCGCCAACAACAGTCAAATCTTTTAAACATTATGTACACTGTTTCTAAACCTACTGATGACGAAGTATATATATATATAACTTACATATTTTGAGAAACCAAACTCATACATACACAGTATAAACGGCTTTAACCAGCTGGACCAAACCCCAGAACTGGAGTGTCGAATTACGAGTTACCATCATTTTACGGATATTCAATCACGGGTATTCTAAGAACCTATTAATAAACCTATACTTTCAATCAGCGCATATACATTGTTATATGGATCGAGTTTCGATAAACGGTTTTCTAGTGCAATTTTGTAGTTATTTGGCGGGATAGCTACTTTAAAAAAAAAAAGAGGAGTGCCTAACTATAAGTATAATTGTCCCAGTGTCCCAGCTCATTGGGATACTTTACTTTTTTGTTTGTTTTGTTGAGATATTGTGAAATTCCATCACATAAAACAATGGATACACATGATACAACATGAAAGTTTCTCTGTGATGTTGTCACTTTACAGCGATATTATTAAAGACTGCCCCAGTTAAATTACAAATAAAAGGACACTTTAAAGGGACATTTGGCAATCTTGAAGATTTTGTCGAACATTAGTATCACAGTTTATTAGTCCAGTATCAACATGATCAATTTCACTTTAAAACTGCTTGCATATAATTAAATAAAATTTAGATGTATTATTTGTCTTCATTATTCTACCATAGGTTTAAATATATGATTGGTGCAATAATATCAGCAATTAGTAATAATATATAAATTACACAGTTATACTATAATTATAGAGAATAATATACAGGCATTTCATATCTCATCCTTTCCGTCGATGTGTTCTTGGGAAACACACTTTCCCTTAACCTCGTCCTTCGGATGGGGACTTAAACCGGGCGGTCCCGTGTATCAGTCTATCCTCCAAGCACGTTAAGGAACAACGGGAATCTATTCGATAATAAGAATAGGGCACGGTTCCCGGATTCCTATGTATCCTTCTCCTCTCTCTGGGGCGGCTTTAAATAACCTATACTGTTCGAAGACCGGGCACGATATAAAAATGTAATATTTCATCTATGTATGACCTAAAAAAATTATATACTTCAGAATATTTTGTTGATTTTAGCAGTGATGGGAGAATAATGATTAAATATTTATTTCTCGGCGGATATAATAGCTGATCTTCCATGATCGAGTGCGGATTTATTAAACGAGTTGGCAAAAATATACAATGCGCGGCTTGTCAAGCATCAAATAATGTTTAATGTTTACTGAAGAGTTTAAAAAATAATAGATGATTTTGTGAGATTCTATTTATCACACAAAACTCATACAAGTTGATGGTAAAACTTTCACATTTCTCTGTGATGTCAATTTACCTATATATTAATACCGTATTTCCTCTATTAGAAGAGCCCCCACCTGGTTTAAGAAACCTTACCGTCTTCAATATTAAAAGTTCCTAAAAACACACAATGTTTTTACCGCTAATGGATTTGATTAAATTAAAAGTTCCTAAAAAAACACTGTTTTTACCGCTTATGGATTTGATTACAGGAGTTTTTTACCTTCGACACCAGTATGGTCTATGACATAAACCTTAAAGCGCTATCATCATCAATACAATTACCGCTTTATTTATCTCGTTTCTTTCAATTTACTATTTAGTTTATCTTTTATTATTATTTAATTCATAGGCAACCAACCCGTTTTGTAATTGTCAAGTTTGATAGAAATGTGTATCATATAGATGCAGAGTAATGACAGTAATATACTCGGTACAGTCATGTTTAGGTTAAGTCAATACCGGTGTAACAGTAAAAGATCGCCTACAGTAATTTAATAATTTAATAAGGAAACAGTCGGGGGGGGGGGGGGGGGGGGGAAAGGAGGTGAAATATATTGAAAATTTGTATCATAATAGTAGCACCCCCCCCCTCCCTCCACCTTCGCACTTTCCATAGTGCCCGGGTGCTACTGTTAGAGGAAATACGGTATATACGACAGCCCAAGTTAAAATCCCTTTAAAAATAACAGGACACTCTATTGATTCATGTGAAATTCCATGCATATATCATATGGCTTATATATTTTGTACCACCAATTAATCCATCCTTTTTAACAACTTGTTTTGTTCATTTCAGAGACGCATCATCTGGTTTCCAGATGCCCTTCGTTCTTCAAATACCAATGCAACCCTGAAAGACGTGGATTTAACCAAAAAAGTTGACAATACTGTGATCGCAAGATTCTAAACTCCAGGAAATATATTCATTTAATTAGGCCAAATCAGAAACGCGGTTAATTTTTCTTCGGCCTTATGCGTTACAGTGTATACTTGTTACTGCGTATCCCGCTTGAGATGTGTTCGCCTGATCATGATGGTGACCAGTTTGGCAATCCCGAGGACTGAGCAGACATTATTTTTTTAAAGAACCAAAATGAACATAATTATACCTCACAGAGACTATATAATATGTAAAGCTGTTAAAAAACACCAAATGTATACAATGTCGTACATTGACAGTAGATGCTCACATTCAAAAAAACTTTTGGTGTTTTACATCATTTTAACACATTTTAGGCCATATATGACATTGATTTTTTTGTGGTAAGTGAAGTAAATTTCATTATTGTATTTAATAGATGTTTAGTTTATAAATATAATATAAATAAAATATTGTATTATTTATTCTTTGGTTCAGTTGGATATACATTGTATGTAAAAAAAAGTTTCCATTTGCGTACAGTCATGTATCTGAAACTAAAAAACTGCCTTTTGGGAACACAAGGTCATTTTAATCTATTTATTGTTTATTCAAGCTTTTGAAATAGATCTTTTGTAATTAAAGTGACACATGGGCCGATGATGGCAATCTTGAAGTGTATATCAAGCACTGAATTTGAAATTAGCATCTCGAAACATGTTTTGCTGTACTTAGCGGTACTCGTCTGATAAAGCAAATGTCACTGGTCTAGCCTGGTCAAGTAAAATTCATTGGGTTGAAGAGTGCATAAAAAAATATCCGCATGACGGATATATTTATATGAGAACTGAACACTTATTTTTGTGTCAACTGCTTAGGATGGCAGACACTTATCGATCACTTTGTCCGTCGTCGTCCGTCCGTCTTGCTTTAACCTGCAACCTAACCTTGGCCATCAGTTGAAAAGTATTTTAATTGTGTTCATGAAACTTCACCCACGTCTTCATCTCAATGAATGTTGTTACACATGTGCAATACCTCTGACTTTCATTTTGGCAGAGTTATGCCCTATTTATCAGTCTAACCTGCAACCTAACCTTGGAAATAAGCAAACAGCAGTGTCAGCAAGCGAAGCAAGTGTTCATGGGTGATGGAACACACTTCTAGTTCAAGGTCGACTTTCCCAGATTCCAATGAGACACCTACCCTGACCAGACCCGCATTTTTTATTTTTTTATGGGTGGGGTGGGTGAGGGATAACCAAATAAATTGGACTGCAGCTTTGTTTTAGTATAATTTGATGTTAAATATGGCTGCATATGGTGATACTCGCCAATAAAAAATAAATAAAAAAACATTTGCGGGTGGCCAGTTGAGTTCCATAATTCCAGATTGGCCATCAAAATGGACAACGAGAAGCTGAACAGCGGTCAGCCTTTTTAAATATAGGCTACAGACTACTTTTCAGACTTTAGTGTGAGCCCCTTCACCGAATACCGAATACGCACCTGTAGACGTTCAATGACTTTACACTCGTTATATTTTTTGACCGACAGTGCCGTGTCGAACATTTTATCGTTTTAGCGTGTAAATTTTATAAAGAAATACCATGATGTTCGTAACATGTAGTACACGCCATGTACTATTTAAGCTTAAACAACATATGTTTATTATCTCCTTGTATTTCATAAGAAAAGAACACAAGTGTTACCATTTTTAAACGCATTTTAACAATGACATCTCTTACGAGTTACTTCCCCTCGCTTCGGAATTTTAAATGGGTGAATCTCGAAATTTCTCGCGCAGTAAAGCATCTAAAAGTCAATACAGCTGAAGATGACGAATCTTAAATGGGAACTAAAATTTTAATCATGGAAACTTGTTACAATCTTCCAGATTACGCGTTTAAAAAAAAAGAAAATGGCGGCTGTTTCACTTTTTTTTGACGTTGACGGAAAATGACGTACTACTTTCCGTTGTCATGTGTTGCTATGATAAGTGGACGGCGGAGCTAAAAACCACTCTGCTTCCCACCTGTAAATAACCAACGAACTGAGACAGACTCTATCTTTTTTGTAGCATGGTGTACATAGTAACACTGTGACGTCATAGTGACCGTACTCTAAATTCCAATATCCGGTAGTTGTAATACGGTAAAGCCACGCCACTTTAGTTACCCTACATTAAACGATTTAATGCTCTGCATTCATCAAAGGAAATGTCACCGACCATGCTACAAGCTGTGGTAAATACTAAGTTTATGACCTAGATCTAGATGACTTTATAATAAATAAAATAGTTTCAGTCAATAAAACCTGCGTAGTTTTACAGATTCAACTCAACCAATCAAAATAGTTCCAGGTTGTATTACACGTGTGTCATACAACAGAATATTACATGGGTGTTCGACACTGCTAACAAGGGACGTTATGTGATAAAAAACACTGTAATGTCTTAAGAGATTTTTAAAATCATTTATATTATACATTGACAATACATTCATTCTTATTTATGTTAATATATCAACAACTTCTAACTAAACTATTAGCCCATATACACTTTCTGATTTAAAATGAAAATCTCTGCATACAGCGTTTGGAACCCAGGAGTGAGGTCAGTTTTAACATGGGGGACAGGTTTGAAAACGTGTTCAGTTAATACAGGAATGGAATAAGCTTGGAAACGACGCATTCAATTTCTTTTTATGACAGTATTGTGTTGTTACAATCAATACATATAGCATATTACATGCCGACTGGTACCGTTGGAGACAGGTGAATTGAATGCTTTTTTTTAATTTACAGTCGTTGTTGATAAGATATTTGTCTCGTTCAGAATGAAATTTGTTTTGATTTATTGATTGTTATTATTGAGATATTAAAGGTATTGTCTACTGGTGCGTTAGCTGTTTGGTTCAGTATATATCTATAGTGCTGATGATCTACGTCCCATAAAGGTTCGTGCCAGGGTACATTTACTGCAATTAGTGTTATAATTTGTTATATTTTCTTTCGATTTGTTGAAATCATGTCCATTACCTCCAACATTTCAGTAATGAATAGTTCCGATATTATTTGGAATTGCATTGTCAATTTCCAGAAAGGGGAAAACACTGACTGTTACGGAAATTGACAATGCTTTAGAAGTACTAAAACGTCGTTTGTCTATATATAAGACATATAAAGATGTATTTATGTTGTATATGACATTACATTTTATATATTAAATATTACGATAAAACATTTATATTATTAACTCAATTAATTTTGTTATTGGTATGATAAGCTGAATTAAGAAATATGAGAAGTATTTTAGTTTTGTATGTTTTCTTAAGTGTAGTATGGTGTTTAAACGGATCATGCGAGGTTTTCATTTATTCGTCATATGTTTTTATTCGACATTTGAAAGCGCTTTAACAAGTCAGCATGTATTATTTCTATAAACGTTTTAGGACATTCACTTTAAAGCTTTGTCTTACTACAGAAGGTTACAATCACGGCAAGACACCGACGAGCAGACGAGAATAACACTTATAATGCTATAATCATTTGTTTTCTACAGATCTGACCAGGATTCCTCCTAAGACTGGTGGTAAGGCCCGGCAATTGGGCATACATGCATGTGTTTTATTGGCATTCCGATATACAATCAAACGTGCTTTAGACCTTATAGTAATACATCTGCTGCAGTAACATACCACTGTACGTTCGTGTCAGCTATCGTAGGGCATGTGTTATTGTGTTGGTAAATTAATACATTTTGAGGGTTAATGCTGGGGTAGCGTCTTTATGCGTATGTAGTGACAACAGTGTTGAACTTCGATGTAATACTGGGATTTTAAATCAGGAGGTATGTCTTTGTCAGTTGGATGATTGCTACCACATGTTTGATTGTATATCCTTGTCGAAAAGAAACGATCGTAAAATATAAAGCTTTCTCACATATGTTAGCGCAAGTAAAACCTGTGTGTCACCCCTTGTTACATATGTTAGCCAAGTTGTATTTGTATAGACCTAAAAATGCAGCAGCACGTGATGTCTGTGTATAATATATAGCATAGTAGCATACAAAAGCCTGGACACTGTATAGTCAGAAACCCCTGTGTTTTCCGAATTCCGAACTTACCTTAATACCTTTAGGAGTGTTTCCCTTATGTGTATCCAATTAAAATCGCATATAACATAATACAAGCAAAACTTAATATTTCTGAATAGTCTTGTATTTAACACTTAAATTAACATTCTGTAATATTAAGGTCTTGTTGGACATATCCTTTTTGCATAAAGTCAAACCACATATTTACGGTAGATTTCGCCAACTCTTCTATTCAAGTAGGTGATTTAGTATATTAAAAGATATAGTGTTTTTTAATATCCAAAGTCTTGTTCAACCTTGTATTAAACATTAGTTTTTGTTTAACGCGTGGCTTGAACATTTAATACATTGTTCGTTACCTGAGAAAAAAAACGTATACCAAACAGAAATCGAGAATAACACATATTATGATGATATTTTATATGTTGGCGTCAGTAGTTTACCTGTTTGTTATTTCGAATGTTTTCTGGAACCTCTATCGAACTATACTAAAACCACAAAGAAAGATGGGTGCTTTTAAAATTATTTTCGGTTAAAATGCATAATGTATTGTTGCGTGTTCCTGTAATATACTAGATATAGCTACACTTTCATCTAATCATTGCTATCCATAAAATATCAGCAGTAACTGCATACATAAAATATCATGAACAAGTACTCAAGCATTAATTGACTATATTTAATCTATAGTGTGTTCTATTTAATAGGAACACACATAAGGGGCATAAACCTTAATGGACTAAGCTAGTAACGTAACGCTTACCTATGTATATAATGTTCATGGCGCTATTTACTGTGTTGTTCGCAAAGAAATAAACACCGATATTCTTGGATTACTGGAATGACTCAGTATGTCCGCTGTTTTTCTGGGCTCTGTCATCCAGTAAGACATAATGCATAACTCCTTCTTATGGAGCTACATACCGCCAAATAAGAAATGTATTTTATTCGTCTGAATTTTCATGAAAATACAGTAAATAACCACCACATCCCATGTGTGATTGATCATTTGTTTCATTTATACAGTTGTAAAATAATACGATTATTATCTATGTCTTCCCGCTATCATCATTATCATCATCGTCGTCGTCGTCCACGTCCTCGTTGTTCTCGTCGTCGTCATCATTATCAGAAGCATCATCATCATTACCACTACCTTCGCAAACAAAAGCATCATAGTCTTGTTCCCTGCATTCGTCATGTGCTTAGTGTAGTGACATTATTATCATTATAATTGTTTATGCTTAGTGTAGTGTGTCATGATTATCATTGTTTATGCTTAGTGTAGTGTCATTATTATCATTGTTTATGCTTAGTGTAGTGTCATTATTATAATTGTTTATGCTTAGTGTAGTGTCATTATTATAATTGTTTATGCTTAGTGTAGTGTCATTATTATCATTGTTTATGCTTAGTGTAGTGTCATTATTATCATTGTTTATGCTTAGTGTAGTGTCATGATTATCATTTCATATGCTTAGTTTAGTGTCATGATTATCATTGTTTATGCTTAGTGTAGTGTCATTATTATCATTGTTTATGCTTAGTGTAGTGTCATTATTATCATTGTTTATGCTTAGTGTAGTGTCATTATTATCATTGTTTATGCTTAGTGTAGTGTCATTATTATAATTGTTTATGCTTAGTGTAGTGTCATTATTATAATTGTTTATGCTTAGTGTAGTGTCATTATTATCATTGTTTATGCTTAGTGTAGTGTCATTATTATCATTGTTTATGCTTAGTGTAGTGTCATGATTATCATTTCATATGCTTAGTTTAGTGTCATGATTATCATTGTTTATGCTTAGTGTAGTGTCATTATTATCATTGTTTATGCTTAGTGTAGTGTCATGATTATAATTGTTTATGCTTAGTGTAGTGTCATGATTATAATTGTTTATGCTTAGTGTAGTGTCCTGATTATCATTGTTTATTCTTAGTGTAGTGTCATGATTATCATTGTTTATTCTTAGTTTAGTGTCATGATTATCATTGTTTATGCTTAGTGTAGTGTCATGATTATCATTGTTTATGCTTAGTGTAGTGTTATTATTATCTTTTTTAATTATGCTTAGTGTAGTGTCATTATTATCATTTCTTATGCTTAGTGTAGTGTCATGATTATCATTTCTTATGCTTAGTGTAGTGTCATGATTATCATTGTTTATGCTTAGTGTAGTGTCATGATCATCATTGTTTATGCTTAGTGTAGTGTCATGATTATCATTGTTTATGCTTAGTGTAGTGTCATGATTATCATTGTTTATGCTTAGTGTAGTGTCATGATTATCATTGTTTATGCTTAGTGTAGTGTCATGATTATAATTGTTTATGCTTAGTGTAGTGTCATGATTATCATTGTTTATGCTTAGTGTAGTGTCATGATTATCATTGTTTATGCTTAATGTAGTGTCATGATTATAATTGTTTATGCTTAGTGTAGTGTCATGATTATCATTGTTTATGCTTAGTGTAGTGTCATGATTATCATTGTTTATGCTTAGTGTAGTGTCATGATTATCATTTCTTATGCTTAGTGTAGTGTCATGGTTATCACTTCTTATGCTTAGTGTAGTGTCATGATTATCATTGTTTATGCTTAGTGTAGTGTTATTATTATCATTTCTTATGCTTAGTGTAGTGTCATGATTATCATTTCTTATGCTTAGTGTAGTGTCATTATTATAATTGTTTATGCTTAGTGTAGTGTCATGATTATCATTTCTTATGCTTAGTGTAGTGTCATGATTATCATTGTTTATGCTTAGTGTAGTGTTATTATTATCTTTGTCTATGCTTAGTGTAGTGTCATTATTATAATTGTTTATGCTTAGTGTAGTGTCATGATTATCATTTCTTATGCTTAGTGTAGTGTCATGATTATCATTGTTTATGCTTAGTGTAGTGTTATTATTATCTTTGTTTATGCTTAGTGTAGTGTCATTATTATCATTTCTTATGCTTAGTGTAGTGTCATGATTATCATTGTTTATGCTTAGTGTAGTGTTATTATTATAATTGTTTATGCTTAGTGTAGTGTAATGATTATCATTTCTTATGCTTAGTGTAGTGTCATTATTATCATTTCTTATGCTTAGTGTAGTGTCATTATTATAATTGTTTATGCTTAGTGTAGTGTCATGATTATCATTTCTTTTGCTTAGTGTAGTGTCATGATTATCATTGTTTATGCTTAGTGTAGTGTCATTATTATCATTGTTTATGCTTAGTGTAGTGTAATTATTATCATTGTTTATGCTTAGTGTAGTGTCATGATTATTATTGTTTATGCTTAGTGTAGTGTCATGATTATCATTTCTTATGCTTAGTGTAGTGTCATTATTATAATTGTTTATGCTTAGTGTAGTGTCACGATTATCATTGTTTATTCTTAGTGTAGTGTCATGATTATCATTGTTTATGCTTAGTGTAGTGTCATTATTATCATTGTTTATGCTTAGTGTAGTGTCATTATTATCATTGTTTATGCTTAGTGTAGTGTCATGATTATCATTGTTTATGCTTAGTGTAGTGTCATGATTATCATTTCTTATGCTTAGTGTAGTGTCATTATTATAATTGTTTATGCTTAGTGTAGTGTCATGATTATCATTTCTTATGCTTAGTGTAGTGTCATGATCATCATTGTTTATGCTTAGTGTAGTGTCATTATTATCATTGTTTATGCTTAGTGTAGTGTCATGATTATCATTTCTTATGCTTAGTGTAGTGTCATGATTATAATTGTTTATGCTTAGTGTAGTGTCATTATTATCATTGTTTATGCTTAGTGTAGTGTCATGGTTATCATTGTTTATGCTTAGTAGTGTCACGATTATCATTGTTTATTCTTAGTGTAGTGTCATGATTATCATTGTTTATGCTTAGTGTAGTGTCATGATTATCATTGTTTATGCTTAGTGTAGTGTCATGATTATCATTTCTTATGCTTAGTGTAGTGTCATGATTATAATTGTTTATGCTTAGTGTAGTGTCATGATTATCATTGTTTATGCTTAGTGTAGTGTCATTATTATAATTGTTTATGCTTAGTGTAGTGTCATTATTATCATTGTTTATGCCTAGTGTAGTGTCATGATTATCATTTCATATGCTTAGTTTAGTGTCATGATTATCATTTCATATGCTTAGTGTAGTGTCATGATTATAATTGTTGATGCTTAGTGTAGTGTCATGATTATAATTGTTTATGCTTAGTGTAGTGTCATGATTATCATTGTTTATGCTTAGTGTAGTGTCATTATTATCATTGTTTATGCTTAGTGTAGTGTCATGATTATCATTTCATATGCTTAGTTTAGTGTCATGATTATCATTGTTTATTCTTAGTTTAGTGTCATGATTATCATTTCTTATGCTTAGTGTAGTGTCATGATTATCATTGTTTATGCTTAGTGTAGTGTCATGATTATCATTGTTTATGCTTAGTGTAGTGTCATTATTATCATTGTTTATGCTTAGTGTAGTGTCATGATTATCATTTCATATGCTTAGTTTTGTGTCATGATTATCATTTCTTATGCTTAGTGTAGTGTCATGATTATCATTGTTTATGCTTAGTGTAGTGTCATGATTATCATTGTTTATTCTTAGTGTAGTGTCATGATTATCATTTCATATGCTTAGTTTAGTGTCATGATTATCATTGTTTTTTCTTAGTGTAGTGTCATGATTATCATTGTTTATGCTTAGTGTAGTGTCATGATTATCATTGTTCTTTCTTAGTGTAGTGTCAAGATTATCATTGTTTATTCTTAGTGTAGTGTCATGATTATCATTTCATATGCTTAGTTTAGTGTCATGATTATCATTGTTTTTTCTTAGTGTAGTGTCATGATTATCATTGTTTATTCTTAGTGTAGTGTCATGATTATCATTGTTTATTCTTAGTGTAGTGTCATGATTATCATTTCATATGCTTAGTTTAGTGTCATGATTATCATTGTTTATTCTTAGTGTAGTGTCACGATTATCATTGTTTATTCTTAGTGTAGTGTCATGATTATCATTGTTTATGCTTAGTGTAGTGTCATGATTATCATTGTTTATGCTTAGTAGTGTCATCATTATCATTGTTTATGCTTAGTGTAGTGTCATGATTATCATTGTTTATTCTTAGTGTAGTGTCACGATTATCATTGTTTATTCTTAGTGTAGTGTCACGATTATCATTGTTTATGCTTATTGTAGTGTCATGATTATCATTGTTTATTCTTAGTGTAGTGTCATGATTATCATTTCATATGCTTAGTTTAGTGTCATGATTATCATTGTTTATTCTTAGTGTAGTGTCACGATTATCATTGATTATTCGTAGTGTAGTGTCATGATTATCATTGTTTATGCTTAGTGTAGTGTCATGATTATCATTGTTTATGCTTAGTAGTGTCATCATTATCATTGTTTATGCTTAGTGTAGTGTCATGATTATCATTGTTTATTCTTAGTGTAGTGTCACGATTATCATTGTTTATTCTTAGTGTAGTGTCAGGATTATCATTGTTTATTCTTAGTGTAGTGTCATCATTATCATTGTTTATGCTTAGTGTAGTGTCATGATTATCATTGTTTATGCTTAGTAGTGTCACGATTATCATTGTTTATGCTTAGTGTAGTGTCATTATTATCATTGTTTATGCTTAGTGTAGTGTCATGATTATCATTGTTTATGCTTAGTAATGTCACGATTATCATTGTTTATTCTTAGTGTAGTGTCATGATCATCATTGTTTATTCTTAGTGTAGTGTCATTATTATCATTGTTTATGCTTAGTGTAGTGTCATTATTATCATTGTTCATGCTTAGTATAGTGTCATTATTATCATTGTTTATGCTTAGAGTCATGATTATCATTGTTTATGCTGAGTGTATTGTCATGAATATCATTGTTTATGCTTAGTGTAGTGTCATGGTTATCATTATTTATGCTTAGTGTAGTGTTATTATTATCATATTTTATGCTTTGTGTAGTGTCATTATTATCATTGTTTATGCTTAGAGTCATGATTATCATAGTTTATGCTTAGTGTACTGTCATTATTATCATTGTTTATGCTTAGTACAGTGTCATTATTATCATTGTTCATGCTTAGTATAGTGTCATGTTTATCGTCGTTTATGCTTAGTGTAGTGTCATTATTATCATTGTTTTTGCTTAGTGTAGTGTCATGATCATCATTGTTTATGCTTAGTAGTGTCATTATTATCATTTTTTATGCTTTGTGTAGTGTCATTATTATCTTTGTTTATGCTTAGTGTAGTGTCATTATTATCATTTTTTATGCTTTGTGTAGTGTCATTATTATCATTGTTTATGCTTAGAGTCATGATTATCATTGTTTATGCTTAGAGTCATGATCATCATTGTTTATGCTTAGTGTAGTGTCATTATTATCTTTGTTTATGCTTAGTGTAGTGTCATTATTATCATTGTTTATGCTTAGTGTAGTGTCATGATCATCATTGTTTATGCTTAGTGTAGTGTCATTATTATCTTTGTTCATGCTTAGTATAGTGTCATGATTATCATTGTTTATGCTTAGTGTAGTGTCATTATTATCATTGTTTATGCTTAGTGTAGTGTCATTATTATCATTTTTTTAGGCTTTGTGTAGTGTCATTATTATCATTGTTTATGCTTAGAGTCATGATTATCATTGTTCATGCTTAGTGTACTGTCATTATTATCTTTGTTTATGCTTAGTGTAGTGTCATTATTATCTTTGTTCATGCTTAGTATAGTGTCATGATTATCATTGTTTATGCTTAGTGTAGTGTCATTATTATCATTGTTTATGCTTAGTGTAGTGTCATTATTATCATTGTTTATGCTTAGAGTCATGATTATCATTGTTTATGCTGAGTGTAGTGTCATGATCATCATTGTTTATGCTTAGTGTTGTGTCATTATTATCTTTGTTTATGCTTAGTGTAGTGTCATTATTATCATTGTTTATGCTTAGTGTAGTGTCATTATTATCATTGTTTATGCTTAGTGTAGTGTCATTATTATCTTTGTTCATGCTTAGTATAGTGTCATTATTATCATTGTTTATGCTTAGTGTAGTGTCATTATTATCTTTGTTTATGCTTTGTGTAGTGTCATTATTATCATTGTTTATGCTTAGTGTAGTGTCATTATTATCTTTGTTTATGCTTAGTGTAGTGTCATTATTATCATTGTTCATGCTTAGTATAGTGTCATTATTATCATTGTTTATGCTTAGTGTAGTGTCATTATTATCATTGTTTATGCTTAGAGTCATGATTATCATTGTTTATGCTGAGTGTAGTGTCATGGTTATCATTATTTATGCTTAGTGTAGTGTCATGGTTATCATTATTTATGCTTAGTATAGTGTCATTATTATCATTGTTTATGCTTAGTGTAGTGTCATGATTATCTTTGTTTATGCTTAGTGTAGTGTCATTATTATCATTGTTTATGCTTAGTGTAGTGTCATGATTATCATTGTTTATGCTTAGTGTAGTGTCATGATTATCATTATTTATGCTTAGTGTAGTGTCATGGTTATCATTATTTATGCTTAGTATAGTGTCATTATTATCATTGTTTATGCTTAGTGTAGTGTCATTATTATCATTGTTTATGCTTAGAGTCATGATTATCATTGTTTATGCTGAGTGTAGTGTTATTATTATCATTTTTTATGCTTTGTGTAGTGTTATTATTATCATTTTTTTATGCTTTGTGTAGTGTCATTATTATCTTTGTTTATGCTTAGTGTAGTGTCATTATTATCATTGTTTATGCTTAGTGTAGTGTCATTATTATCTTTGTTTATGCTTAGTGTAGTGTCATTATTATCATTGTTTATGCTTAGTGTAGTGTCATTATTATCTTTGTTTATGCTTAGTGTAGTGTCATTATTATCTTTGTTTATGCTTAGTGTAGTGTCATTATTATCATTGTTTATGCTTAGTGTAGTGTCATTATTATCATTGTTTATGCTGAGTGTAGTGTTATGATCATCATTGTTTATGCTTAGTGTAGTGTCATTATTATCATTGTTTATGCTTAGTGTAGTGTCATTATTATCTTTGTTTATGCTTAGTGTAGTGTCATTATTATCATTGTTCATGCTTAGTATAGTGTCATTATTATCATTGTTTATGCTTAGTGTAGTGTCATTATTATCATTGTTTATGCTTAGTGTAGTGTCATTATTATCATTGTTTATGCTTAGTGTAGTGTCATTATTATCTTTGTTTATGCTTAGTGTAGTGTCATTATTATCTTTGTTTATGCTTAGTGTAGTGTCATTATTATCATTGTTCATGCTTAGTATAGTGTCATTATTATCATTGTTTATGCTTAGTGTAGTGTCATTATTATCATTGTTTATGCTTAGAGTCCTGATTATCATTGTTTATGCTGAGTGTAGTGTCATGGTTATCATTATTTATGCTTAGTGTAGTGTCATGGTTATCATTATTTATGCTTAGTATAGTGTCATTATTATCATTGTTTATGCTTAGTGTAGTGTCATTATTATCATTGTTTATGCTTAGAGTCATGATTATCATTGTTTATGCTGAGTGTAGTGTTATTATTATCATTTTTTTATGCTTTGTGTAGTGTCATTAGTATCATTGTTATGCTTAGAATCATGATTATCATTGTTCATGCTTAGTGTACTGTCATTATTATCATTGTTTATGCTTAGTGTAGTGTCATTATTATCATTTTTTTATGCTTTGTGTAGTGTCATTATTATCATTGTTTATGCTTAGAATCATGATTATCATTGTTCATGCTTAGTGTACTGTCATTATTATCATTGTTTATGCTTAGTGTAGTGTCATTATTATCATTTTTTTATGCTTTGTGTAGTGTCATTATTATCATTGTTTATGCTTAGAGTCATGATTATCATTGTTCATGCTTAGTGTACTGTCATGATTATCTTTGTTAATTCTTAGTGTAGTGTCATTATTATCATTGTTTATGCTTAGTGTAGTGTCATTATTATCATTTCTTATGCTTAGTGTACTGTCATTATTATCATTGTTTATGCTTAGTGTAGTGTCATTATTATCATTTCTTATGCTTAGTGTAGTGTCATTATTATCATTGTTTATGCTTAGTGTAGTGTCATTATTATCATTTCTTATTCTTAGTGTAGTGTCATTATTATCATTGTTTATGCTTAGTGTAGTGTCATTATTATCATTTCTTATGCTTAGTGTAGTGTCATTATTATCATTGTTTATGCTTAGTGTAGTGTCATTATTATCATTTCTTATGCTTAGTGTAGTGTCATTATTATCATTGTTTATGCTTAGTGTAGTGTCATTATTATCATTTCTTATGCTTAGTGTAGTGTCATTATTATCATTTCTTATGCTTAGTGTAGTGTCATTATTATCATTGTTTATGCTTAGTGTAGTGTTATTATTATCATTGTCTATGCTTAGTGTAGTGTCATTATTATCATTGTTTATGCTGAGTGTAGTGTCATTATTATCATTGTTTATGCTTAGTGTAGTGTCATTATTATCATTTCTTATGCTTAGTGTAGTGTCATTATTATCATTGTTTATGCTTAGTGTAGTGTCATTATTATCATTGCTTATGCTTAGTGTAGTGTCATGATTATCATTGTTTATGCTTAGTGTAGTGTCATGATCATCATTGTTTATGCTTAGTGTAGTGTCATTATTATCTTTGTTTATGCTTAGTGTAGTGTCATGATCATCATTGTTTATGCTTAGTGTAGTGTCATTATTATCTTTGTTTATGCTTAGTGTAGTGTCATGATCATCATTGTTTATGCTTAGTGTAGTGTCATTATTATCTTTGTTTATGCTTAGTGTAGTGTCATGATTATCATTGTTTATGCTTAGTGTAGTGTCATTATTATCATTGTTTATGCTTAGTGTAGTGTCATTATTATCTTTGTTTATGCTTAGTGTAGTGTCATTATCATCATTGTTTATGCTTAATGTAGTGTCATTATTTATGCTTAGTGTAGTGTCATGATCATCATTGTTGATGCTTAGTGTAGTGTCATTATTATCTTTGTTTATGCTTAGTGTAGTGTCATGATTATCATTGTTTATGCTTAGTGTAGTGTCATTATTATCATTGTTTATGCTTAGTGTAGTGTCATTATTATCTTTGTTTATGCTTAGTGTAGTGTCATTATTATCATTGTTTATGCTTAGTGTAGTGTCATTATTATCTTTGTTTATGCTTAGTGTAGTGTCATTATTATCATTGTTTATGCTTAGTGTAGTGTCATTATTATCTTTGTTTATGCTTAGTGTAGTGTCATTATTATCATTGTTTATGCTTAGTGTAGTGTCATTATTATCTTTGTTTATGCTTAGTGTAGTGTCATTATTATCATTGTTTATGCTTAGTGTAGTGTCATTATTATCTTTGTTTATGCTTAGTGTAGTGTCATTATTATCATTGTTTATGCTTAGTTTAGTGTCATTATTATCTTTGTTTTTGCTTAGTGTAGTGTCATTATTATCTTTGTTTATGCTTAGTGTAGTGTCATTATTATCTTTGTTTATGCTTAGTGTAGTGTCATTATTATCATTGTTTATGCTTAGTGTAGTGTCATTATTATCTTTGTTTATGCTTAGTGTAGTGTCATTATTATCATTGTTTATGCTTAGTGTAGTGTCATGATTATCATTGTTTATGCTTAGTGTAGTGTCATTATTATCATTGTTTATGCTTAGTGTAGTGTCATTATTATCTTTGTTTATGCTTAGTGTAGTGTCATTATTATCTTTGTTTATGCTTAGTGTAGTGTCATTATTATCTTTTTTTATGCTTAGTGTAGTGTCATTATTATCTTTGTTTATGCTTAGTGTAGTGTCATTATTATCATTGTTTATGCTTAGTGTAGTGTCATTATTATCTTTGTTTATGCTTAGTGTAGTGTCATTATTATCTTTGTTTATGCTTAGTGTAGTGTCATTATTATCTTTGTTTATGCTTAGTGTAGTGTCATGATTATCTTTGTTTATGCTTAGTGAAGTGTCATTATTATCATTGTTTATGCTTAGTGTAGTGTCATGATTATCATTGTTTATGCTTAGTGAAGTGTCATTATTATCATTTCTTATGCTTAGTGTAGTGTCATTATTATCATTTCTTATGCTTAGTGTAGTGTCATTATTATCATTGTTTATGCTTAGTGTAGTGTCATTATTATCTTTGTTTATGCTTAGTGTAGTGTCATTATTATCTTTGTTTATGCTTAGTGTAGTGTCATTATTATCTTTGTTTATGCTTAGTGTAGTGTCATTATTATCTTTTTTTATGCTTAGTGTAGTGTCATTATTATCATTGTTTATGCTTAGTGTAGTGTCATTATTATCTTTGTTTATGCTTAGTGTAGTGTCATTATTATCTTTGTTTATGCTTAGTGTAGTGTCATTATTATCTTTGTTTATGCTTAGTGTAGTGTCATGATTATCTTTGTTTATGCTTAGTGAAGTGTCATTATTATCATTGTTTATGCTTAGTGTAGTGTCATGATTATCATTGTTTATGCTTAGTGAAGTGTCATTATTATCAGTGTTTATAGATTAAGTATTATATGCAGTTTCATGTTTTGGTATACTCATTATTTTTTATCGTTTGAAAACTTATCCTCGACCGCCTTTTTAAATCACTTTTAACTAGAAAGATGTTTGCGAAACATAATTGCATTTTATACAAATGTCATCTGCCTGTCATATGGCTAGTATTGATGTAACATAATGCATATTATCATAAAAATTCTTCCTGAGATGTTATTACTGAAATTGCCTAGACACTGAAATTGCCTAGACACAAACAAATCACAATAAATCGGTTTCTCGCAAATGGCAGTGTATTTGACATGGTGACTTAGAAATTATTTAGTATTTCCTCAGTTTATATATGGTTTAGATCAATGTTATTGATGGACAATGACATAGTGCACGAATGTGATACATCTATGTTCATCAACGTTGACCCTGACCTTTTGACCGAGTGATTTCAAATTCAATTTATACATTCCCTGAGTAAAGACACACATGCAGACTTTGTTTAGTTGAGATGCGTCAGCTTTGATAAATAGATCACACATATCTAAAGTATGACAGACAGACAGACAGGCAGGCAGGCAGACAGACCAAATACGAATTTTCCCCGACTACGGATCCGCAGACAGAAGGCTAACGACTAATGGAAGGCGAAGTATCGTTGTGAAGGCTTCCACAGTTGAGTACAGATACATTGACACATATTATAGAAACATTATCAGAAGAAATTAGCCAAAAGAAAAACACAATTGTTTTAGCAATTTCAATCTTGACCCTTGACCTAGTGACTTTAAAATATATATGTGCAATTTTTTTTGGAATATACAAATATGTAAATCGAATATGCTTTAAATATATTTACTATTGCGGAAGATAAATAACTCATACAAAGGAAAACTATTTTAGCAGCTGATGCCTTTAAGTTTGTGTATCACCCAGGAACTAAGTAAAAAGCTACACTGAAGAAACACTGCGACATATTGGCTTAGCAAATTACTGACAGACGGACACAGACAGCGAGCAATGGAAACACTTTTATCATGCAGATATGCACTTTTCTGCCCAATAAAGGGGTGACCTATTAATTTTGCTTTATTTGGCACTTACCAATAGATCAAATCAATGCGGAATCCCTCGACGTTTATTGTACATAACGTTATCTGACGTCATAAAACAAACAAAAAACAACAACATGGCGGCGTCCTCGATAAGCGTAACATTCTGAGAAATAGGTAATACTAGTAATTCATACAGAAAATGTGGATGATCTACATGATAAATAGATTCTCTATATATCGATGACACTGCAACATAGTTTCAGTATAATACTAATTAAGTATTCATCTCACCATGTCTGCAAAATATACATATGCATGGAATATGTTTTTATTTTTATTTTTTATTTATTCATTACAGTCCGACTCATAATATCGATTAAAGGAATATATACACTCATTATTTACTAAAATCCAGAACTTCGACCATCATACATATGCGATCACAGGTTACATTATTCAATATATACGCGGTATTTATCGCACCGAAACTTTTGTCGAAGCTCTCATTATTCATTTAGTTTTAATGTATATAAACACACTTTAGAATGCTTTCAGATGGTATGAAGTTTTGTGAATCCTACGAAGCTGTACAAACAGATCTGGGAGATCGAGTGGAGTCCCAAGAGACATCGTTTGCGGTAATGCGTAAGTATAACTCATTGTTTTGTCGTACTTTTGAAGGAAATTATTTCCCTTTTAGTTTCCTGAAATATGTGGGCTAATGAATAACCTGGTTTATTACATTTCTAAAGGTGAAAGATCAGGATTTCTCAGTGAAAGAATATTCATAATCGCTAAATATTAATACCTAACTCCAAATACAAAAATAAATATGACATTGAGTCATGACGTCAATAAAATGTTACTGACGTCATCCGCCGATAACGTTCAATAAAGCAAATAATTTCGGTTAAAATCATAAATGAACTAATCCAAAATGTAATAAATAAATTATTTAACTGCTGGGATCGATTATACGGAAATTCTTCACTCGATGGTAGGCGTGTTTGTTTTTCCACTCTCATCCGCTCGTTCGTGAAAAGAGCCACACTCCTAACATATCGTGAAGGATTTCCCTATAACCTATAATATTCCCAGCAGTCAAATAATCTCTATATACATTTCGATGAATGATAAGATATAATAAAGTAATGCGAACGGAATCGAAATAGACAGGCCTGGGAACACAACGGTGCGAGCTCCACAGTGATATTTTGGACACTTCTTATCGGTAACCCAAGATTCTTAGTATTTGATGGGCTTTTTCATAAACAGGTTTCCTTCTACTTGTTATGAGGCGCAGTGGATTTGTTTTTGTTTTTGAAAAACGTAGTTGTCTTTTAGTTTTGAAGTGTTATTATGTTTCTCGTGCTTCTCCGTTGTTTCGATTTTTTGTGAAAACGAAGTTGTCCTACAGTGTATTTCTGTGTTGTGTTTCATAATGCATGTTTCCTTCGATTAACATTGAAGATTTCTCGTGATTCACAGTGGTTTTGCATTGTTAGTTGTTCGTCGTGTAATTAGTTGACAGCTCCTGTATAACGTTTCCGATGTATTTGTGTTCTGTTGTTGCGAAAGCTATAATTATATTCCTTGGTTTTGTGTCACATATATGCTTTGTGTGTTTACTCCCCGCCCCACACACCCTCCCCACAACCAACCCAGTGGCCTTTCCAAGACAGTAGCCTTATTGTTAACCCGTTTGCGTTTGTGATTCCACTTACCTTGTATTTTTGTGGGTATTTCAGCATTAACATTCACGAAATCAGTATTGAAATAAAGAAATTTGCAGCATTACAAACTTTAGTTTTAAAACAAATATATATATCTCAGTAAAATTCAACAACTGTTACAGTTAACCCTAAAAATAAATTGTATTTAGGAGACAACATATTGTTCAATTAAAACCTGGAGTGCGTGTTTTTGGTTGACTGTTTCCTGTGAAGGCTACATTTCCTGTTCAACTTTTATACTTATCTTTATTTTTCTTTACAAAATATATATCCGTGGGTATGACCTTATATATATCCGTGGGTATGACCTTATATATATCCGTAGGTATGACCTTATATATATCCGTGGGTATGACCTTATATATATCCGTAAGTATGACCTTATATATATCCGTGGGTATGACCTTATATAACCGTGGGTATGACCTTATATATATCCTTGGGTATGACCTTATATATATCCGTGGGTTTGACCTTATATATATCCGTGGGTATGACCTTATATATATCCGTGAGTATGACCTTATATATATCCGTGGGTATGACCTTATATATATCCGTGGGTATGACTTTATATATATTCGTAGGTATGACCTTATATATATATCCGTAGGTATGATCTTATATATATCCGTGGGTATGACCTTATATATATCCGTGGGTATGACCTTATATATATCCGTGGGTATGACCTTATATATATCCGTGGGTATGACTTTATATATATCCGTAGGTATGACCTTATATATATATCCGTAGGTATGATCTTATATATATCCGTGGGTATGACCTTATATATATCCGTGAGTATGCCCTTATATATATCCGTGGGTATGACCTTATATATATCCGTGGGTATGACTTTATATATATCCGTAGGTATGACCTTATATATATATAGTCGTAGGTATGATCTTATATATATCCGTGGGTATGACCTTATATATATCCGTAGGTATGACCTTATATATATCCGTGGGTATGATCTTATATATATCCGTGGGTATGACCTTATATATATCCGTAGGTATGACTTTATATATATCCGTGGGTATGACCTTATATATATCCGTGGGTATGACCTTATATATATCCGTGGGTATGACTTTATATATATCCGTAGGTATGACCTTATATATATATCCGTAGGTATGATCTTATATATATCCGTGGGTATGACCTTATATATATCCGTGAGTATGCCCTTATATATATCCGTGGGTATGACCTTATATATATCCGTGGGTATGACTTTATATATATCCGTAGGTATGACCTTATATATATATCCGTAGGTATGATCTTATATATATCCGTGGGTATGACCTTATATATATCCGTAGGTATGACCTTATATATAACCGTGGGTATGACCTTATATATATCCGTGGGTATGACCTTATATATATCCGTAGGTATGACCTTATATATATCCGTAGGTATGACCTTATATATATCCGTAGGTATGACCTTTTGCTGCGTGTGAGCATACAGTTTGACAGAAAACGTATATATAGGTGTAAACTGACTTGTAATATCGCATGTTCCATTTGTAATATCGCGGAAATGGCTAAGGATACTGATATTATTGATAAAATGTTCTCAATATGGCACTTATAAGTTCCCCATTTTGACACTGTTGATATTTTACGAAGGCAAAAGTATGCATACATAGGCAATATTATCATGAAGGCATCTATTTCCAATGGCTGACAATATGTTTATCTTAATTTTGACTTATTGCAATTGACGTGTTATCATCCATTTGGCACGTAGACAAATCCCTTAATGGATATTTCCAATCATTCTACGGAATAGACAGATGAGAAGGGTATAGTATATATTATACTCTCCCTGGGATTATTTTCTTGGCTGTAGATAACATAATGAATGTCCAAACGTCCGCGCATTAATGCATAATATGTACATTATATTATCGTTACTTTCCATTTATTTGCGATATTCTGTCTTCGGGGTATTCTCTAACTTAAAACAACGAATGTCTGTAAAACAGAACCTTTTGTTTAGTTTATTGTGAGTTATTTACAATTCTTTAGAGAGTGATATTAATTCTGTCTTTCGTTTAGTTTATTGTTAGTTATTTACAGTTCTTTAGAGAGTGATATTTATTTTGTAATGTAATGAATAGATTGTTTCAACGTTTCCGACATCTCTGGTATGGGATGTTATTACTAACAGAACGGTTACACGTTATTCGCTGCTGGTACGGCAGCGATTCTTATATGGGTTTCATAACTGCACATGGTAAGGTAGCAATGAACAGTTCTTTTACATTTTTCACTTTGATAACGCAATCTTATAATTACACATTGTAGCAGTGAACAGTTTATTTGTGATGTAATGCACACGCACACGTAGCCCTTACATGTGAGCAATTGTATTTCTGTGCTGATGTGTACTTCTAGCAGGCCGTGTTACAAGGGTGAATTGTAATCAATATGTAAGGCATGTCAAGGTATTTGAACAGAGAGAGAAGCGAGGTCGCCCAACCTGATTCAAAAGGAAAGGTAAAAACCGATGATAGAAATCGGGAAGAATGTGATAAAACGGTCGTGGCGTGGTTATGTCTTCGTGACAACTTTTCAATAGTGTTTTAACACCCGTGACTTGATCTACTATTATGTTATTTTTTTGTTTCCAGTTCCTACCCAGATATATGCTATTTTCTCTCGGCAGCTATTTTACGCTTGCGTAAACCTTGCTTGTACACGTTTGACCAACACGGCTCGGGTCGTAAAACTAATATATGTATGCATGCAGATCACCCACTTTTCCTGGGTAGAACCAGTGCTGTACACCTCCCGCCATCCGTTAGAATCATCGACACTTCCTCACTTACAAGTCGAGTCCAACCCGCAGCGGAAACAATAATCTAACATGGTTTATGAAAATACTCAATGCTGATTGGCTATTGAGTTTTTAAAAAAGCTCTGACCACGTACAACTATTAAAACGTCATGTTAAAGATGTTGGGCAAGTTGTGACATTTTCTAAGAGTTTTGTTTTTATATCATAGTTTTATTTAACAACAGAATTGTTTCACGTTTTGCATTCCAGTAGATGTGGATATATTTTAAGTTTTTTTCATATATTTTCCGTCATTTGTGATAATTTAGGGGGTATGGGTAACTCTGAGCAGAATTTAACTGCTATAGAAAAAAACGTTTTTCATTTGTGGTATATACATATATACAAGAAGATACTGAGCTAATTTTATATTCGATTTCAAAATTGTCAAAATTTTGTGTACAGTACTTTACAGTGAAAATGTCAAAATAACCCCAAAAAGTCTGTAATGTAAAGAATTGTTAATAAAACGTCATTAGAAATAAGTATAAAAGTCGAACAGAAAATGCAGCTTTCACAGAACACAACAAACCAAATAACACTCAAAAAGACAAACAGGAATGGCAAAGTTAATAAGGAATAAAAACATATGACGTCACAAACAAAAAGGGTTGACAATAGGGCTGCCTATCAGAAGCCTGCTGACCTATATATTTGTTACTTGTTTTGATAGAAATGTCATATGACCTTGTCATATACAAGTTTTAAAAAAAGTTGAGCATTAGAACATACGTTTTTATCTTGGATTAGCATTTTGTTTGTGTATGTTTTGGAAGTTATGTATATATGCAGTCGAAAATTAATCGTTGTTTTTCAATAAATGTAATGTTGTGATAAAAATTGTGAAAATGTTCAATGACTCTATTTTTCCTCTTTATAGTGACATTTTGGAGTTAGAAACATGTGTCTTCTTCAAAGACGTCTATTGAAACAAAACAAAAAGCGTGATGACCTATCCTGTTTTGATAATTTTGTATCTACATGATATCAAAGAAGTTATAAATATCAATTTAAAAAATCTCAGCACTACGTCCTTTACCAGGCAACCTCCTTAAACGATTTACAACGTCGAACACCAACCAAAACAACGATAACGTTATTTTAAGGCAATGTTACTTTCAAACAACAAATTGATCTTGTTAGAAACACGATAAAGCTGTGTATTTCCTTGGTGCTGAGAGATGGACGTACAATGTAATTTGTGAGAATGTGCAATCTCTCAAGAATGTGTGTATAAAATAAATAAAAATCCTAGTCAGATAAAACAAATAAAATATTTCCAGTGGGTTTATATTGTTCGAGATCAAAACCTGACGTTTGCGACATCGACACCGCGGACCTACGGCCCTTGGTAGTAGTTAAACCATTGCAAACCACTCAGCAGAGATGTTAGCTTAAACCATTGTCAAACCGCTCAATAAAGCTGTGAGCATAAACCATTGCTAAACCACCCAGTGGAGCTGCGACCATAAATCATTGTCAAACCACTCAGTGATGCTATAAACATAACCCATTGCTAAACCACTAAGTGGAGCTGTTAGCATAAACCATTGTCAGACCACTTCATACAGCTGTAAGCATAACTCATTGCCACACCACTTAGTGGAGCTGCGACCTTAAACCATTTTCAAACCACTCAGTGAAGCTATAAGCATAACCCATTGCTAAACCATTCAGTGGAGCTGTTAGCATAAACCATTGTCAAACCGCTCAATGAAGCTGTAAGCATTAACCATGGCTACACCGCTCAGTGGACCATTAACCATTGTCAAACCACTCTGTTGAGATGTGACCATAAACCATTGTCAAACCACTCAGTTGAGCTGTGACAATAAACCATTGTCAAACCACTCAGTGGAGCTGTGACCATAAACCCTTGTCAAACCGCTTAGTGGAGCTGTGACGACTATAAACCATTGTCAAACCACTCAGTGGAGCTATGACCATAAACCATTGTCAAACCACTCAGTGAAGCGCTGCAAGCATAAATCGTTGCTAAACCCCTCAGTGGAGCTGTTAGCATAAACCATTGTCTGTGGAACTGTGACCATTAATAAATACTGAAAAGGTGATCCCTTTGAAGAGGAAACACAAAAAACAAAGAAAAGTAGCAGACTCGGTTTTATTGTATTTATTGATGAGAGGTTATGTAAAGTGCAACATCTTTCACGACCTCGCCCACTGACTTAATCGGTATTCTGCTTAAAGTCTCAAAGTGTGTATGTGTGTATGCGTGTGTGTGTGTGTGTGTTTAACGTTATTTTCAACACATGTTATATATGACGGTCGAATTGTTTGTGGTGGAGGCAGACCACCCACTTTTCCTGGGTAGAACCAGTACTGTACACCTCCCGCCATCCGTAAGTATCGACACTACCTCACTTACAAGTCAAGCACCCAGTGGGAAAGATTGGGCTTGATGATCCCAAAGGACCAGTAATTAATAAAACTGCTGATTAGTTGTCGAGGCCACACATCACTGAATGTCATTAAACACTGAAAAGAGGATGCCTTAAAATGTCAATAAACACTGAAAAGAGGATGTCTTATAAGCAAAAACCAAAAAAGAGAAATGTAGCAGACTCAGTTTTATTGAGTCTGTTCATGAGAGGTAATATTAGGTGCAATACCTCTCACGCGCCGCCCTAGCAATGGTGGGTCTAGCACCTAGCACACGCTAACGCGTCGCCATTAAACACAATCTGCGACCATTAAACGACTGACGTACTGTCGCAAAAGTCAAAATTTCAATACTAGTTAACGCAATTCGGGTTTTTGACAGTTTTACTAACAAACGCATTGAAACTTCATGACGTTACGTTTTTGACAGTTTAACGTCACAGTGCGTTAAAACATTCTATGGTGATGTAATTTACAGACTTCGTAAGATCCTTGGTCATAATCACTTTCATACAATTTTTTTTAAACTTGTTAAAAAGTTTATCAAAAGAGGTTATGACCCTATCATTTTGCAACGCACTGCATGTTTAGTGGTTGACCCATTTACGAACGCCACTTTGATTTCCTCTTTAATTGTGCGATGACCGGTCATATTGTTGACCCTATGATGATGTCTACCCAAAACCTTATAGGACGGTAGCGTTTGATATTTGTCTTTAATCATGCCTTGTCGTACCCTTAATGTTGTTTACTGGGATGACAATAGGGTAAGAGTGAAGTTTGTTGCACCCTAGAACCTGGCTTAAACCCCCAGCGAACATTTTTGCCACTGTCCGTTTCAAGGCGGTAGTCCTATTGTCAGCCCTTTTGTGTTTGTGATGACTTATCTTGCCTTTTATTCATCTTTAAAGTTGTTATTTGTTTCTGTGTGTGTTTGCGGTTGACTGTCGTCCTTGAATGCTACTTTTCCTGTTCGATTTGTATATCTAATTTTATATGAACAAACTCGCTATTGAAGTATAGCTAAAACAAGCACATAAGAACGTGTGTAATTATTAGTAGGTAAGTTGCTTGACTTGACTTGTGGAAGTTTAAACATACCATTAATGGTTTGTTCTGTTGTTGCGCTGGCTTCCGCCAAGTCATTGAGTACTACGTTGTGTTTTTCTAAGCATTTGATTTTTAAATACATGTATACATCCATGTGTTATACTTATACTGCATAATAGTGCTGCCTTGTTGTATAGGGATGACAATAGGCAATAATGAGATTTGGTGCACCTTAGAACCTGGTTAAAAAAACAACAGCCTTTTTGCCACTGACCGTTCCAGAGCAGTAGCCCTATTGTCAACCCGTTTGTACTTGTGTGTCACATGCCTTGCTTCTTATTAACATTGTAAGTGTTGTTTGTCTTAATGCGTGACTTGGTTAACTGAGTTTTGTGAAAGCTAAATGTCCTGTTAGACTTTTATACCTACATTTTCTAATAGTATTGAAAGTTGCTAAAGAGGCCAAGCATCCATCAAAGGCGCTTACGTGGCCGAGATAGTAAAGACGTTGCGTTTGAAACCTTCTCGCCAGAATCCCACTGCGAGCTCGACTTGTAAATGTGAAAGTGTCGATTCTGATGGATAGCGGGAGGTATACAGTACTGGTTCTTCCCAGGAAACATGGGTGGTCTGCCTTCACCATGAAAAACTCTACCGTCATATACAGTACAAAATGTGCTAAATGACGTAAAACACCATTCAGCTAACCAAACCATCGAAGTATGATAAATAATACCAAAGACCTGCGTACCAGGAGAATAAAACGAATTGAATTTCAAGATCCATTTCAAGGTGCATCAATGGACATTATTGATTATCAGAAGGGTGTACGTACGTTGAATATTCTCAGTATAAAACAGCATTATCTGCATATTTATCATTTATTTTTTGTCCATATAATGATGTTAACCGCTAATTTCTGTAATTAAGCGAGTATTTACATTACACTGGTAATTTCTGTATAGTTTAAATATACCGACGGTCAATGAAAACGCACCATTTACTCCATATGTTTATGCTGAACCCATCTTTTTCTATTTTAAGTATTAACTTGCTTGTTTTATATGTTTATTGGTAGGCTGTTACGCAGCTATTTACCTTGTCATTTAAGATAGTTTCATATGATAATCTTAACAAGAAAACCGTAACGATAAATGTCAAGCTGCATTAATCTGTCTCTGAATAAATTGGTTTATTATCAAGTCCTTGTTTGCAGTACAGTGCGGACCTACGATGTCATTGCGTTCGGACGCTGTGGTTTCTGTAGGACCCAATATCTCATTTTTACTGGTCCTTTTATCGTTGGACTTCTGGCAGTATTATGCAATGAATGTTTCCGAGAAAATGATTTATATGTGCGACGTAACTGAGGAAACCCGGAAATGCACGTGCATTTCATAACAACAATGAGGACTGAAAACTCAGATATGCACGTGAATAAATGTTAAATGTCGACTCGTTATATGGATTATTTCATATTTGTCCCAAATGCTTCAAATTGTGATTTGTAAAAGGATAAGAATCGTGGTGCTTTTTCATTGACCGTGAGTATATTAAACAGTTTCCAGAACTAGTATAATGAAAGGTGGAACATAAATGACTGTTAATGTTAGTGTTTGGTTGTTTTTAAATGCAAATAATTAATTTAAAAGTAGGTATAAAAGTCAAACATAAAGTGTAGCATTCCCAGAACGCAATCAACCAAAAACAAATAACAATCACAAGCAAAAATAGGATCGATATATTTCACACCACAAACGCAAGAAGGGTTTTTCACATTAGCGTTTGTTTTTCAGTGACGTGTGGCGGCCGTAAAATGTCGCCCGACTACAAATCAGTAGTACTATTACTTACTGCTCTGTTGGGAACATCAAGCCCAATATTGTGGTTTTAAAGTAAACTAGCGCTAGTGAGTGTGAGAGGTGTTGTATATTACGTCTCATGAACAGACTCAATAAAACCGAGTTTGCTACTGTTCTCATTTGTTTGTGTTTGTTGCTTCCAAGGGGTCCCCTTTTCAGTATTTATTGACAATAAGAGTTCCGCCTGAAGTTTTAAAGAAATCGCCGCATTGCTACATGGATATCCTCTAACAAACTAGGCAGCATTATTAGGCAATACATGGATAACACATAAATGATCATGTATATTTGAAAAGAATATAAAAAAAAAGTCATAAAGCAAGTCTCAGCGACTTGGTAGAAGTTAGAGACACAAGATAATACACCTTTAAAGACAATACAAACAAGATTGAAGACAAATATTAAACAATATCATCCCTTTAAGAATTAGATAGGTCTAGTTTACGTCATCATAGTGTCCACAATCGGTCGGGTCATCACACAATCAAAGAGGAAAGCAAAGTGACACACTGTAAATATATCAACCACTAAACATACAGTGCGTTGTAAAATGATATATTTATATTTAATAAAGATTGTATGAAAGCGAACATGACCAAGGATCTTACGAAGTTTGTAAATGGCCTCGCCATATAAGTCAAGTTATGATAGTCCTTGTCTCTGAAGAGTCCTTAAAAGCAGATCAGGTTTACGGTAATACAGTTTTGCAAAGATTTTTTGAAGTTTATAGTAAGGTAAACCTGATGAAGTAGTGTTTTAGTTATCCAAAGGTTACGAATTTTAAAGTCCAACATATTGACTACAAGCTCTAGATAAACGAATTAGTTAAGAAGCATTTAATCCATAAGACGTTGCTGGGGAAATTCCCGAATTGGGGATACAGTCATCACTCTCGTCTTGTCGTAGCTTTTGCTTATTATTTCTCCATTTATAATCTAAAGATGTAAATTGAAAACAGAAGCGGCAGTATCATTCTCACATTTTTAAAAACATAAATATAGAGTATAGATATAATTCACTGATAAATACGTAACTTATGTAGGTTATTTGGATCTAAAAGTACAAGAAGATCGCTTTGTATCATAGCATACACAATAGTCACATACATCTATATTTCAATGTAGATGTGTTTTGTACTTGTTTGGGTACATTACTGAATTCAGCTGGCATCGTAATCAGTAAAAAAAAAATTGAATATGTATTTTGTATCCAGTAAATACTGATACAAGTGATCGTTTGGGAGCAAAAAACACAATTAAGAGAATAAAGCAGCAGACTCGGTTTTATTGAGTCTGTTCATGAGAAGTAATGAAAAAGCAACACCTCTGACGCCCCCTAGCACCGGCTTAAGCGGTATTCTACTTAAAAGACACCTATATCGGGCTCGTTGGTCCCAAAGGACCATTAAGTTTGGAGATATGTTCTGTCTGCGGGGTACTTGTAAGATTTTTATATGAACAACTAACATGCCTATTTCCTTGAAAATCAATTGTTTGTTTCGGTATTATTTCCTGGTCCGAAAATGCCGAACACCCTTTGAAAGGCGCCCCCAAACAATTTAGTATTCACACGATATATTATTTACATCAACTGTAATTAAGTACAAAGGACCTTAATGTAGATTGGGCATGTGATAGTTGAGGTACCCACTACAAATAATTTATTTGTATTATTTAATAATATTGATCGTATGTTAATACCAAAAACATTCTAAAGAAACATTTTAGAACCTGCAGAAATATGTACCTTAATGATGTAGATATGTGCAGATTTTACTTCAATAGCAGGTTTGTTCATATAAAATGAGATATAGAAATCGAACAGGAAAAGTAGAATTCAAGGACGACAGTCAACCACAAACCCACACAGAAACAAAGAACAACTTTAAAGATGAATAAAAGGCCAAATGACATCACAAACACAATAACTAATAGGCAATATAAGTCCATCGCACAATTAAAGAGGAAAGCATAGTGGCGAACTGTAAATGGATCCACCACGAAGCATGCAGTGTGCGTTGCAAAATGATAGGGTCATAACCTCTGTTGATAAACCTTTTAACAAGTTTAACAAAGACAGTATGAAAGTGATCATGACCAAGGATCTTACGAAGTTTGTAAATCTCGTCACCATAAAAGTCAGGTTGTGATAGTCCTTGTCGCAGAAGAGTTATTAAATTACTTTTATATCTGAAAAGTCTTTAGTGTAAACCTGATAGGATATCCTGTCGAAGTCTATGACATTCGAATGGACTTCAGCCTTATCATTAAACTCATGATATATATTTCTCATTTTCAGGTGCTACACGTGTTGCAGCGCTGTTTCCGGTTGTCTCCTTGATAATGATTATTTTTGCTGTAATACTGGGAATTGTTGGTAATATCAAACAAGACATTAAAACGCTCATGGCTGCAGTTATATTCATACTTGCCGGTAGGTGTCATATTTCCTAAAAATCTTGAATATATCATGTTGTAAATTATAATTAATACTAATTAACTGTTGCCTGTTGTCAACGAGTCAATTTAAAGTGAAGATACTGTCTACATAACAAACATATTTCAAAGGTAGATATAAAACAGTATAAAAAGAGAAATTTGGAAATCGTCGAACACGATAAGTACACACAATATTGCAGTCTCGGTTTGCATATTGTTTTTGTACTGCTATGAAAGAGATTTTATGTTGAATTTGTCACCTGCTAGCCAGGGTGAAATTAGTGATGGATTTTATAACACTTCTCGGTATCTTGGTGACATACTCAATATTGATAATCCGTTCTTTGCTCATATGGTTACTAACATTTATCCACCAGAGCTCACGTTAAATAAAGCCAACAGTTCATATACAGTAGCAGCATTTCTCGATCTTCATCTCTCGATTTCAAATGAGTGTATTCATACTAAAATCTATGATAAGAGAGATGATTTCAATGTTAACATCGTTATCTATCCACACCTGGATGGAGATGTACCTCGTGTTACATATATATATATATCCCAGCTCATTCGATTTGCTAGAGCGTGTAATGATGTTATAGACTTCAATGATCGAAATCAAGTTATTACAAGTAAACTTCTTCAGCAGTGTTTTCGTTATCACTAACTAGGTAGATCTTTCTCTTAATTCTACCGCCGAAACGAGGGCCTGCTGGAAAAGTACAACACCAACCTTTAACACTTCTGCGACTAGGCATATCACAACCCTCATTTTATGGAGATGTGGTCTATAAACTTCGAAAGTTAAAGGGGTCTGACGGGTTTCCTGACCGCTTTACAAATTTAATCAGGAAATTCGTCAGAAAAGGAAATAACTCTTTGGTTTTACAGCGCACTGCATGTTTAGTGATTGGCCCCTCTACAGTCAGTCATTACGCTTCACTTTTCACTTGTGCGATGACTGGACTACCTCTTGGGACTCTATGATTGAACCTACTGAAACCCCAATTAAGGGAGGTGGGTGCATGAGCTTTCGTCCCTCGGATTTTCTGGTCGTAACCTAGATTAATTTTCTCTTTAGCTGCAACTACTATGGTTGTTCAGTACGATTCTGGATACATCCTGAGATGTTTATTATTTTGGATGTGTTTCTTTAGTTACTTGCTACCGTTCACTCCCTTTAGCCCCGGTTGAGCAGCACTCATTATTTAAAAAGTCAATGTTACAGAAATATTTGAGCCATCCCGATGATGGTATGCATATGACGGTGAACATGGAGCCTTCAATATGGTATTTTCACACCATTCCAAAGTCAGCGGCGTATGGACCCAGTTTCTAACAAAACGCTTTGCCCTTGTTACCTATGTCTGAATGTGTACATGCATTGTTGCATGTTTATTATTGATTTGGACTCGAAGAAAGTTAAAAATTAGTATAGATGTAAATATGTTTACCGTGTATGCAAATTATTTATGCAAATTCATTTATGATGAAAGTCGGACTGTTCTCATTGGACTGTTTTATGCAATTTCATTTATGATGAAATTTTGACTATTTTCATTGGACTGTTTTAGTGGGCAGACCTTTGGAATAATCTTTGGGCAGTATATAAACAGACTGGCTCTGGAAGCATCAGCAGCAGTTGAGTTTAATTCTGTTCAGTAAAAAGTTAATTTTGAATTTGATGCTTTTAAAAATATAAAATAAATTTGTGAGAGGATTTACTTATTATTGTGCTCATTCATATTAACAATGAAATTGGATATTTGGACTAAACCAGAAATATTGGAAAATAATTTGGACTGAAAGGATAATTAACGTTTGGATTAAAGCGACACTTGCTAATGTGAATTTTAAGGAAGACTGGATCATTTTGTTTCGACTTAATTCAAAAATTGGATACTAATGAAAACCTGGATTGATGCATTATGTAAGTGAATATTTTATGTCAATAAATGTGTTAATTATAATTTTGTGATTCTGGTTTTGCTTCCTTTCTTGTTATATTTTACTAGTAACAGAAATTGGATTTGGCAAATTGAGTTCACTTTCACCGCCACTCTCCCAGTCATTTACTTGTGATGTTACTAAACATATTAGATTGGTACCACCTTTTCAAGAAAAGAATTTTCTTCATTTTGAGAAATTTACACTCAGTTTACTGTAGAACAAATTTCCTCATACCAAACTATTAAGATATTATCTTAAAAACTTATGAATGGATTCATGAGGCATATAGGCAGAAGTTTAGAACAGGCAGAAGTTTAGAAATTGTAAGAAAGAAAGTGATCAAACACATTGAATTTGCTCGAACCAAAAAACAATTATTTGATAGATGCATAAAACTTATTTTAATTGAAGAGTTCAAAAAGTGTATAAACAATGATGTTAAAACCTATTTTAGATTAACAAAATAGCTGAAACTTTGGAAGATGCTGCACGTTTGGCGGATGATTATTCGCTAACTCACTAGATAGATTTCTTTTGTTCACAAATCAAGCCCTCAGCAGCATTCTTCATTTAAGAAACCCTCTCATACGTACGATAGTACTTCTAAATCTCAGTCTCGTACTTTCAGTACTAGTACTTCAAAACATCAAGCAGCTAATGAAAATACTGAACTAAAATCCTTATCTAAAATTACTTGCAATTATTGCAAAAAGAAAGGTCACCTCATTTCTGAGTGCTTCACTTTGAAACGGAAGCAACAACAAAAAGAGGGTATAAAACATATTGGTCTCATCTCTTTAAGGTCTAAATCCCAGTCTTTTCAAGAAATCCCAGTCTGATTCTGTTATTGAGACTTATGAACCATTCATGTCTGAAGGTTCTGTATCACTTATTGGTGATTCAACCAAACCTATTCCTATTAATATATTACGAGACACAGGAGCGTCTCAATCTCTTATATTAGCAGATGCGCTGCCTTATTCTGAGAAGACTTATTCTGCTACTAATGTACTTATCCATTAGGTAGAATGCGGTTATGTGACGTCCCTCTCCATAATACATATTTGTAATCAGATTTGGTTATTAGACCTGCGGATGGGGAATAAGATCTTTGCCATGTGAAGGTGTCCATTTGTTACTAGGCAATGGCCTAGCTGGGGATAAGCTCTTGGTTAATGAACTTGTATCTGACGGCCTTCTTTGGATCAATCCCCTGATCCCGTTGAACAGGAAATACATGATTTGTATCCGCCTTGTGCAGTTACTCGAGCTATGGCAAAAAGAGCCAATGAGAATGAACTTTCTTATGACATTAACTTGACTGATACATTTATTCGTCAGTCTTATAATACAGAGGTAAACAAATATCTTGATATTAACCCATCTGAATCTCAGACGGACTACAGTGACAATAACATTCACTTACCAGATCATTCTCCTTCTATTAGTTTGAATGACAAAGATCATGACAAACTATGGAGATCACAACTTACAAATGAACAGTAGAGCGATCCTGAGATTTCTAGCTTATTTGATAGGGCCGTTAGTGAACAAGAAGCTTTACAAGTCCCAGTCCCAACCCCCAGTGGCCTTTGTTGTCACTGACCGTTCCAAGGCGGTAGCCCTATAGTCAACCCTTTTGTGTTAGTGATGTCGTTTGCATTTTTTATTACTTTTTGCCTTCTCGTTTGTCTGTTTGCGTGTTTGTTTTTGTGGTTTGTGGTTGACTGTCGTCCTTGAATGCTGCTTTCCCGGTCCGGTATTTGTACCTATCTTTACTAAACCTGGGATCCTGATGATAAAATGGCGACCACCTGATGTCTCCGCTGATGATAAATGGACTGTCAATTATCATACTGTGGTTCCTAGTTCATATTGTCAGGAAATTTTCAGTTTAGCCCATGAAACTCCTTTGTCTGGTCATTTAGGTGTCAATAAGACATATCACAAGATTTTGTGTCATTTTTATTGGCCAAAAATCAAAAGGAGGTTTAAAAATACTGTAGGTCTTGTCATACATGGCAAATATTCTCAAAGCCAATCTTCAACCCATTCCAACATTTGAAGAACCTTTCAGTAGAATAATCGTGGACTGTGTTGGACCCCTTGCCTAAGACCAAGTCTGGTAATCAATATCTGTTACCGATTATGTGTGCGTGAACAATATTTCCGGAAGCTATTCCACTTACACAAAGTCTATTGTGAAGGCTCTGGTTAAGTTTTTCACATCAGTTGGCCTTCCAAAATATGTCCAATCTGATCAGGGGTAAAATTTCATGTCTGGTATATTGCAACAAGTCATGCATGAGTTGGGCATTCAACAGTTTAAGTCTTCGGCTTTGGTGCACCCTAGAACCGGTTTAAACCCCTAGTGGCCTACTTTGCCACTGACCGTTCCAAGGCGGTAGCTTTTGTGTTTGTGATGTCGTTTGCATTTATTATTACTTTTGCCTTCTTGTTTGTCTGTTTGCGTGTTTGTTTCTGTGTTTTGTGGTTGACTGTCCTCCTTGAATGCTACTTTCCCTGTCCGATCTTTTTATATTTCTTTATCATCCGGAGAGTCAAGGTGCTCTAGAAAGATTTTACCAGACACTGAAAAACAGGATAAAGTTGTATTGTTTTGACACCAATAAGGACTGGGATGAAGGCATACACTTGTTGCTTTTCGCCGTTAGAGAGTCTGTTCAAGAAATAAAATATGAATATGAGCACTTATTTTCTGATGTTCCAACACGAACAGACACAATTTATCATGATGTCGGTGTTGGAAAATCTACTCCAATAAAACAGTATCCATATAGAATGAATCCTTCTAAACAACAGTAAAAATGACTGGATGTCACCATGTATTCTTGTATCAAAACCGGATAATACATACCGGATTTGTACTGACTATAGAAAAGTCAACAGTGTCACAAAAACTGATTCATTTCCAATTCCACGTATTGACGACTGTATTGATGAAATTCGAAATACAAAATATGTTACAAAATTTGATCTTTTGAAAGGATTTTGTTCCTCTCACAGAAAGAACAAAAGACGTTTCAGCATTTGTAAATCCAGATGGACTATTTCAATATAAAGTTATGCCATTTGTAATGAAAAATTCTCCAGCTACGTTTCAATGTCTCGCCAATATGTTAATCTCCGGTTTAGATGGATGTGACACATCGATGATGCGATCATTTACAACAACACATGGGAATACCATTTACAGACCATTAGAAGTTTCTTCGATCGTCTTACTGATGCGAATTTAACCCGTCATCCTCAACAAACGTGAATTTTGTCGCGCAATTGTCGCATTTTAGGACATGAAGTGGGACATGTTCAGGTTAAACCTATTGAAGCTAAGGTCAAGGCTATTTCTAAATTTCCTGTACCGACTTTGTATAGAAAATTGTGTTATAACTTTTCAGTCATTGCTGAACCTTTGACATATGTATAGAGCAAAATAAATAAATTTGTTTGGACTGAAAAATGTCAACAGTCATTTGACAAATTAAAAGCTGTACTGATGGGTGCACCAGTGCTTTCAGCACCAACTTTTGAATTTAAATTTAAATGCTAGCTACATTGGTGCTGGTGCAGTACTTCTGCAAGAAGACAACAATGGTGTTGATCATCCAGATTGTTCCTTTCCCAAAAAGAAATATATAATGATGGGACAGGGAAATATCAGAAACGTTATTCAACTATTGAAAAAGAGTGTCGTTCTCTCATTTTGTCACTACAGCATTGTGAAGTATATTTAACTTCATCTATTTCGCCAATAGTTGTTTTCAGTGATCATTGTCCACTCATATTCATAAATAAAATGAAAAACAAAAATCAAAGATTGATGAGGTGGAGTTTGATGTTGCAAGAGTACGATATTGAAATAAAACATGTCAAAAGGAAAGATAATCTAATTGCAGATTGGTTTCCTGTTTACGATACTTGTATATATTTACATGTAAATCATTGTAGTTCAATACATGTGTTAACAATGCTTATTTATTTTAAATATGTCATGGTAATTTCCTGTTCGATTTTTATATCTATAATTAATATAATTATATGCTTTGATATATATGTCATATATATAGGTTGAACTATTATTACAGTATTGCATTGCTTATTACATGCCCTTCAAAAGAATGCTTTATTACTCACTTTAAAGGGGAGGTTTTACCTATTTCCTGAATGTGTACAGGCATTGTTGCATGTTTATTATTGATTTGGCCTTGAAGAAAGTTAAAAATAGTATAGATGTAATCATGCTTACCGTGTATGCAAATTATTTATGCAAATTCGTTCATGATGAAATTGGAACTGTTCTCACTGGACTGTTTTATGCAAATTCATTTATGATACAATTTGGACAATTTTCATTGGACTGTCCTAGTGAGGAAGGTTTTTGAACAATCTTTGGGCAATATATAAACAGACTCTATCTGGGAGGAGCAGTAGCAGTTGAGTTGAGTTCTGTTCAGTAAAAGGTTAATTTTTAATTGGATGCTTTTAAAAACATAAAATATATGTGGTGTGAGAGGATTTACTTATTATTGTGCTCATTCATCATAACACTGAAATTGGATTTTTGGACTAAACCAGAAATATTGGAAATTAAAAGACATTTGCTAATATGAATTAAAAGAACATTGGATAATGTTTTAATTAAAAAATTGGATATTAATGAAAAACTGAATTTGTGTATTCTGTAAGTGAATATGTTATGTAAATAAATTTGTTAATTATAATTTTATGTTTCTGGTTTTGCTTCCTTTCCTGTTACATTTTACACGTAACACCTTAAACGAGAAAAAAATGGCAGAAATAAACAAAATGTAATTTAGTTGGGAGCAGAGGTTATGAAGCCTATGTATCACAGATAAAAGTCAAAAGACTAAATTAAAAATCAGACAACATATCATTAGGTGATTAAACAATACTCAGAACCTTTAAAGGCTGGAGTAGTGGAACCACCTATTCGAAATTCAAGTAAGAAAACACAATTATTCGAGAATGTACCACCGATATCTATAAATATCGGAATGAATAACAGTTCTGATTGCAAGCACGGGGATACGTTAAAGTCGAACAGGAAATGTGACATTCACGGACAACAGTAAACCAAAAGCACGTACAGAAACAAACAATAATTACGAAGATGAATAAAAGGCAAGACATGACATCACGAACATAAACGGGTTGACAATAAGGCTACCACCTTAGAATGGTCAGTGGCTAAAAAGGCCACACACGTTAAAAGAGTAACAGTGTAAAAAACGAAAGCTAATTTCTAAATCAATTCGTTGATTAACGCAAAGGGAAATCAGGTGAACTAACATGACTTTGTGGTATTTTTCACTCTTACACATTCTGACATGTGGATCCTTTAAATTAACAAACACAAACAAGTATCAGTCCCGTATTTTTAGACTGTTCGTCAGACTGTTCATGAGAGGAAATAAATAGTGCAACACCTCTCATGACATCTAACACCAGCTTAAGCGGTATTCTTCTATTGTAAAAGTAGCGCATTGGAACGGTCAGTGGCAAAAAAAGGCCGCTGGTTGTAAATAAAAAAAATCCCCGCCATGCTGTTTCCTCTCAAACGCTAGGCAGCATTAAAAGGCAATATAAGTATAACACAGAGATGATCATGTATATCTGAATATACAATACAAAAGAATAGAAAGCCATACAGTTTGGTGGTCTTAGTAATGACAGACAATGTAAAACAATTACACGCATGTATCATAGGAACACCGGAGAACATAGCTTATTGCTTAAACTGGCGAATATTGATATTTTGCCTGCAACAAAATGTTGCCCTGTTTGTATACATGTTTTGTTTATCATTATGTAATTGAGACAGATGACATTGTGTGACCTTGTGTGTGTGTGTATATAAATACATATATAAATATTATATAATGTTGGCACCAACTTACCTTTTAATTTTAAGTTTTATTTTTATTAATTACATTGCACGCATCATGTATGTCTGCATAACCTCCTGTAAATAGCTTTTACTTATATCAATTTTTCATTTAAATTTTGAATTAAAAATAGTATGAAAGTCGAACAGGAAATGCAGCTTTCACAGAACACAGTTAACCCACAAACACTCAAAATGACAAACAAGAATGGCAATGTTAACAAAGAATAAAGGCATATGATGTCACAAACACAAAAACGGTTGACAAGCGGGCTACCGCCTTGGAACGGTCAGAAAAAGGCCGCTGGTGGTTTAAACCAGGTTCTAGGGTGCACTAAACCTCACACTTACCCTACTATCATCCCAATAAAACGGGAAAGTGTAAATAAAGAAATCTGCGCCATGAACTATTCTCTAACCAACAGGGCAGCATTAATAGGCAATATAAGTAAAACACAAAGATGCTCGTGTATATATAAATACAAAAAAAAACACACAATAGTCTAGAAAGTCACAAAGAAGGTACTCAGTGACTTGGCAGAAGCCTGAGCAACAAGAGAATAAACCATTGAGGGCACGACAAGATAAGATTGCAGACAAACTTCAAACGTCACTGTCCTTTTTGGGCTTTAGATATACGTCATCATAGGGTCTACAGCCTGTCCGGTCATCGCACAATTAAGGAGGAAAGCATATTGGCCAACTGTAAATGGGTCCACCACCAAGCATGCAGTGCGTTGCAAAATGATATGGTCATAACCTCTTTTGATAAACCTTTTAACAAGTTTAACAAAGATAGTATGAAAGTGTTCATGACCAAGGATCTTATAAAATACAAGTCATGTTGTTATATTCCTCGCTGCAGAAAAGTTCTTAAATTACTTTTATATTTGGAAAAAAAATCAGGGTTACGAAAATAACATTTTGCAAAAGTTTTTCGAAGTTTAGGTTAACGGTAACCCTGATAGGGTAGCTTTTTAGCTATACAACGATTACGAATATTAAGGTCCTCTACTCGAGTTGCTCGGGAAACATCCCCATCTAAATGGGAATAATTACCAATATCAAAATTAAAATCATCACTCTTGTCATAGATTTTGCTAATTATTTCACCATTTTCAATAGAGAGATAGATGTAAATCGAGAAAAGAAGCGTTAGTATCAGAAATATTAGCTTTGTTAAGTTGACGTTCTTTAGGATATATATTAGTAACCATAGTAGAAAAGAAAAGGTTGTCAATGTTCAATATGTCAACCAGATATCGAGAGGTGCCATTAAATGTTTCAATAACATCTGCCTGGGTATCTGGTGAAAGACTCAACATGAAATCTCTTTCATAGCAATATAAAAACAAATCTGCGACAAGGGGTGCACAGTTCGTACCCATAGGGATACCAATAATTTGTCTATACGAACATATTATCTAATATAAATATAAGTATGTTAAGTATCTAGCTTAATATCCTAATATATGTTTTTATTTTTTCAGGACTAACGTTAGCAGTTGGTATTATTTTCTATATTTCCGCTATCAACGATGAAGTAGGTCATAGGTCAAAGGGAAAAGAAGACAAACAATTTGCCTATGAATATGGCTGGTCCTTTTTCTTTGCCGGAATAGCTTTCATGATAACAGAAGCCACGGCAGTAGTCTTTGTAACTATATATATGCAACGAAATGCCAGCACTGACGATATGGTGCGTATTATACCGGGGTTGGAAGACAAACTTGATATCAATGGAGAGAAAGAAGAAACGGTTGGTACATCAAATCCCACCATCATATTGTAACGTATTATAATTGGGTAAAGTAAAACATAAATACAGTTTGGCGAATGTTAAGTTTCAATCAAAAGATGTATTAACAAATTAAATCAGTGCGTATTTGTATTTTATATGAGGAGGAAGATATACCAAATGACGTTGGAGATAAGTAACTACACTGAGTGTAAAGTATGCAATGTCGAGTCCTACTACTATATTGTTACGATGACGATACTGCATACATGTCATATTATCGGGAAATTCAATTATCGCGTGTTTTCGAAATGAAACAGGGAGACTGGTAAATGAAATTTCAGAATGTAATCATAAGTAATATGGTGTGCTTGTGTGAATTGTATCGACGCAAAACCTGTGACTAATATTAGGCAGTGCAAATATGTGTACGTCTTGCAGGAAGACGTTCAATGACAGGATGTGGCGGGACTGAGACCCGAATATGATACAACGTTGGCTATGATTGACCATGCGTAAAGGGCAAAATACAGGCTCTTGGTCGTCGAATTTATTCCAAAGGGAAATTGTATTATAAAGCCGGCCTGTGCGTTTAATGGCTCCAGCAAATGTATCATATCAGATAAAAATACGTCTTTTTAACTAAAACTTGAAAATAGCACATACTACGTTTGAAGATTTAAAAATAACCTTTCTAAGATGTATGATGGAACACGCACCGTTTTGCCATCATATGGGAGAGGGAAAGTACAATTCGTGTCAGCCAACTTTGCAATAACTGCAGCTGAAAACAATGTGTATATTGGGACTTGTTTAATGGAGATTGTTTAAAAAATTGCCAAATTTCTATTAAAAAATGATCATTCAAACTTTAAATCTTAAAATAATTAAAATTTATTTCTCGTAGGGTCGATGAGTGATGTCTAGGTTGATAAACAGAAGTTTAAGAAATATGTTTAAACCTTTGAAAACTGATTATTTAGAGCGTTTAATCCCACAGTAAGTAAGATGACTGACAAATAACATTTTATTTAAATTTATGTTTTTTTACTTTTTATTTGTTGGTGTTTTTCTGATATAAAATGACAAAATTTTCAAAACGGACAGACATTTTTCATGATCATAGCATTTGATTTGACAAATAATTACCTTTCAACACTTTAAAATGTGACCTTACTTTTATTACCTCAAAACTAGAGTCAAAATACTTAAAGCTGTTTCCGCTATAGTTTAAATAGTTCTAACACTTGAAGATGAATGAATAATGGATAAAGTAGTTTCCGTTCGACGAGCATCAAACAAGTCGATAAATAAAACAAACGTTCATGCGTTAAATATCAAACGTTTATCCAACCTTCATACACATAGCATCTACAAGTTTCCGGAAGCGGGGTTCGAATCAAGGCTTTTGGCTCTTTAACAACTGATGATGACCACTACACCACCCTGTTTGTTTATATGCATATACGCAATTAAATATGCGTAGCGTAAACATTCACACATACTTATCCACTACTAAATAACAAAGGTTAAACAGTTTTTTGAGACAGAATCTTAGTTTAGTTTATATCGGGCACGCTACTAAACATGTTCGACATGGTGGACTATGAGAGGTGTGTCCATACTTCTTATAATGAGTGGCACTAAATGCACCAGTCGAGCAGTCAAATAATTTAGTGATTAGAGCGCCTGTTGGTGCATTAGATAGAAGGCATTGTGGTTGAGCCTCGAGATAGGCAAACATTTTATTCTGGAAAATTGAGATGCAACATGTGTACAGGTACGTTATACAATACTCGATGAATGATAAATTTGATCGTTTGCGTACTCAAATTCGTAGGGAGCTTGTGAACATGAAGTTACAAAAAAAAGACAGACCCACAAAAAAAATTAATGTACAGCGTCAACAGATATAAGGCTTTATATCCCATAACTGATGTGTCGATGAGCCGTTTATAAACAATCCATTAATCTGAAAGGCTTGCTTACGTAAAATAGTGAGTTATTTCTAAGGATGAACATGTGTCTCATAAAATATAAAGAACAGTTAAGACAATGTGTGTGAATTGTAATCCTGCAATGGCAATCCCTATATTTTGGGTCGAGGTGTTTATATGTTCATGACGTACGATGGGCATTTGAAAAAAATATGTTTCTGTTTGTAAATGTGTGCAGATTACGATTGTACAAATGAAAAGAATCAGTTGATATTGTTTTCTTTAGTTTAGGAATATAAGGTATGAATGCTTACGATTATAGGATACTAGTTACCATTTTCGTGAAATGCAAATTGTGAATTTTCAAATGCTCGTTAACGATAAAAAAAAGATTATGCAAGCGTTGTTATATTGTTTAGATTAATGTAAAGGGTACGGTAAAGTTCACTTCATTTATATGTATTAGTGAGGTTGTATATTGTTCATATTTTACTTGATTACAGGTATTTCATGTTAAGCTTTTTAACCTGTGTATGAGTGACTGGTAAACATGTTAGTTTAAGCTGTATATACTCCGACGAAACAGGTCCTAGCTGTTCTCATTTATGTTTTATATTTGAAGATATGTACGTATAATTTGAGGTACAAAGATAGAGAAGAATATGCAAAAGAAAAATGCTTCTTTGATTTGTAAGCAGAACTATTAAAACGAATAGCAATTAATGCAAGGTAAGTAATAGTGTCGTTACCTTCAACGCTTTTGATAGGCTTTTATTATTATTTAGTAGCGTTGATATATATCAAAACATATATTCGCGAATAAAAAGCTCCATGGAAAGCAAGTACATACTACTTAAAGTACATCGTGGAAGGTACTTCCTATGTAAAGTATAACAAACCAGACGTAACTTTATGTCAAAATGTCAAAGCTAACTTTTCTTAACAAAGGCTACCGCTCATGTACAGTCTCAATCAAACCGAGACTGCAATATTTCGTATGTGTCGTGCTCGGCCGTTTCCAAAGGTCCATTATCATACTTTTTTTAGTAAGAGCCTAGTAAACGTCATGGGACGGGATTGTTACTATACATTCGAATACAAATGAATACAGTCATTTGGTTCTAGAGCTTAAGTTGTTCTTGTTCTATGATGATGTGATTTACAAACTTTGTAAGACCCTTGGTCATAATCATTTTCATACAATCTTTATTAACCTCGTTAAAAAGCTGATCAAAAGAGATTATGACACTATCATTTTGCAACGCACTGCATGTTTAGTGGTTGAAGCATTTACAGATCGCCACTTTGCTTTCCTACCTGATTGTGCGATGACCGGAGAGATTGTGACCCTATGATGACGTCTATCTAAATGTTCATAGGATGGTAGCGTGTGGTGATTGACTTAACCCCCAGTGGCCTTTGTTGCCACTGACCGTTCCAAGGCGGTAGCCCTATTGTCAACCCTTTTGTGTTTGTGATGTCGTTTGCATTTTTTATTACTTTTGCCTTCTCGTTTGTCTATTTGCGTGTTTGTTTTTGTGTGTTTTGGTTGACTGTCGTCCTTCAATGCTGCTTTCCCTGTCCGATATTTTTATCTTTCCTTAACTCTTGTCATGTCTTACCCTAAATGGTTTGTTCTCTTGTTGCTCTGGCTTCTGCCAATTCATTGAGCACTTCCACTGTGACTTTGTAGGCTTTTGTTTTTGTATGTTATTTTCGGGATCTTTATGTCCGGGATGTTTACGGAGCAGAATGAAATCGTATGTGCAACTGAATGAAATCGCAAGTATTGGAATGGAATAACTACAACACTTTAAAAGTATTTTTATGGATGAAGATCCATGAAATTGATTGAATCCGTAAATATATAACGACAGACAAAGTTTAGCGTTATATCGGTTTTATTTAAAATGCCAGAAAGAAGGGGAAAAGAAGCAAATTCAGCTTGTCCACACTGCCATTAAAATGAAATCTGATTTTTTATCAATTTGCATTTGAATCCTTATATCTATATCAGAAAATTAAATTCTGATGAAGGCTGTCAAGCCGAAATGTTATTAAGGATTATATCAATAAGACCTTGGCCAAGTTTCACAGTGAACGCTATTGACGCATCCATTGTGTAGTTATTGCTTTTGATAAAAAAAACAGCAACACTTATTTCAGCTTGATAATTAATTATACAAAAAATTCTTTGCATTCCTATAAGTGCACAGGCCCACAGTCATGTGTATTTATTTATCGGCAGTCTTTGTACGCTTGCGTAAAACCTTGCTTGTTAAATTTGTAATTGTTTTATGTCCTCCCTACGTACTTACGGCGAGCAGAGGGGTGAAAAATGTCAACACTGAAATCGAACAGGAAAGTTACATTCAAGGACGACAGTCAACCACAAACACACAAAGAAACAAAGAACAAATACAAGATAAATAAAAGGCAAGATAAGACATCACAAACACACAAGGGTTGACAATAGGGCTACCGCCTAAGAACGCACATATCAAACGATGAACAACATATCAAACGATTTTATTATTTCAAACTGGAGAGTCTTGTCAACGGTATTGACAATATGCCGACCGCCTTGGAATGGTCAGTGGCAAAATGTCGCTGGGGATAACAAAAAGTATGAAAGGAGAAATTTGGAAATCGTGGAACACGATAAATACAAATAATATTGCAGTCTCGGTTTGACTGAGACTGTTCATGAACGGTAGTGAAAAGTGCTTGCTACCCTTGACGCCTTCTAGCCCTGGGTTGAGCAGAACTCATATTTATGGATGTTATTGTCTGAGAAATTAACTAAATTTACAGAGTATGACAAGTAGGTCAATTTTCTTACTGACCTCCTCTTTTTAGAAGCATACTGCTGTCATATAGATGCCAGTGTTATGGCAGAAGCTATAAAAGTCGAACAGGAAGAGGCGATTTACACTAACAGTAAACATTGGTATAAAAGTCGAACAGGAAATGTAGCTTTTATAGGACACAGTGAACCACAAACACGCATAAAAACAAACAATAATTTTATAATGTTAATAAGAAGCAAGACATGTGACATCACACACATTAAGGGGTTGACAATAGGGCTTCAGCCTAGCTACGGTCAGTGGAAAAAATGCAAGTACCCAATGACAGAAGCCAGAACAACAACATAAACTATTAAGATTTTGACGAGACGAGATTTAACTGAGACAAACTTCAAACGTTATCGTCCTTTGAGGATTTATGTAGACGTCATCATAGGTTCCACAATATTTCCGGTTATCGTGCCATCAAAGAGGAAAGCATAGTGGCGAAATGTAAGTAGGCCAACCACGTAACCTGTAATACCTTGCAAAATAATAGCATAATCTATTTTGATAAACGTTTTAACAAGTTGTTTAAAGAGTGTATGAACTAAAAATCTAACGAGATTGTAACTTAAGTCACCATAGAAATCTGGTTGTGACGGTCCTTGTCAGAGAAAAGTGAGGCTTTTGGTATCTGAGAAATGGCCTTAATAAATAAAATTGAATGTCAATGTTAAAAATGTAAAATGGTAATGTAGATTAACAAAGTACAAAAGGCAGGTCAATGTCAATCATATTGTCAACTTTTGTTAGGACCTTACATAGTGGATGAAAGAGTATGAGAGTGGATCTTTGGAAGTTGAAAGCTGTAGGACTTTAGCTATCTGACATCGACATTATAAATATAATAAGCTTCATATCGATGACGGTGTTGTAGATGTAGATTTTAGAATCGTTTGGGAAATGCTCTAACAATTCATAGATCCCTAAAAAAAGGAGTACGATAATGGACCTTTGGAAACGGCCGAGCACGACACATACGAAATATTGCAGTCTCGGTTTGATTGAGACTGTTCATGAGCGGTAAAGATTCGTAAATATCGCCCACCGTTGTCCAAGCTAACGTTGGCTACACACATTTACTCTGTCCCGTTTTACTGTATGACAATAGGTTGAGAGTGAGGTTCGGTGCACCCTATAACTTGGTTTAAACCCCCCAGTGACGACCGTTCCAAGGCGGTAGACCTATTGCTAACTCGGTGTTGTGTGTGATGACATATACCTTTCCTTTTAGTTGTTCCTGTATGTTTTGTTTGTTTATGTGCGTGTTGTTGGTTGACTACAGTCCTGGAATGCTAAATTCCCTGTTCGACCTTTATATCTACTTTGCAAGTGTGGATCTATGGATTATATCGTAAAATGCAAACTTTTAAGACATGGTTGAACAAATACGTTTAATATGCGAATACTTAGAATTGCACTATACAATTACTTCTTAATGCACTTTTTTTTTTTCTTTTTAATAATATTCTATAATGTTACATATTTGTTTAAGAAAATAAAAATGATGAAACGTGATATTCTCTTATGTGTAATTCTAGACTCTCCAAAAACATTTATAATCAGCTGACCGAAGCACTACTGTATCACCATTGTGATGAAACTGCTATCTAAGCGAGTAGCTACTTCAAAAGATTACATATAAATTATAATTTTCTTCAACAGTATCTTCGCTACCATGACTGCCGCGTTGTTTTAGTCTATACCGGTTGTTTGGAAAATGACGTAATACGTAAATTAAAAGACTTTTGTACCATCATATCTCAGTCCCGCATTTAAACTCAATATTAAGGGTATTTGTGCTTACTGCCTTTTTGAAGAAACGAACACAAACAATAGGTAGAAATTATCAGTAACTTATAATACTACTCATCGTTTTCTCGTTTAGGGCAAAGCATATTTTTAGAAACTGAGACTAGACGCCACTGGCCATGGAATGGTATGAAAACCTCACATCGATGGTTCCATGTTCACCGTCAAATGCATCTTAGAGATGGCTCAAATTTTGTAATATTCACATTTTAAATATTTAGTTCTGCTGGAGGGCATGAACGGTAGCAAGAATTTACCACTACTGTTCATGAACAGTCTCAACCAAATCGAGACTGTAATATGTTTTGTACTTTTCCACACTATATTCTACTCTACCACATAATATAATCAAAGATAAATTGCTTCAGCTAATTCAGAAGACATTTGCTAGAGAAGGTACAGCTTTTCTAGCTTGTAATAATGTCAGGGCTTCCCTATTGATAATTATAATTTGTGGACTTGTGCCGATGTTTGTAGAGCGTTATCTTTCCTTCCCCAATAACATCTTTACAAGACACGGTAAAACTGTTTACCGCAAGGTTGTTGGTATTCCCATGGGTACTAACCGTGCGCCACTTGTCGCAGATTTGTTGTTGTACTGCTATTAATTGAAGAGATTTTATGTTGTGTTTTAGCCAGATTGAAGTTATTGAAGCGTTTAATAATACATCTCGGTATCTAGACGATATACTCAATATTGATAATCCGTTCTTTTCTCATACGTTACTAACATTTATCCAGCAGAGCTCACGTTGAATAAAGCCAACAGTTCGGATACTGAAGCAGCATTCCTCGATCTTCATCTCTTGATTTCTAATGATTTCATACATTCTAAAATCTATGATAAGAGAGATGATTTCAACTTTAATATCGATAACTATCCACACCTGGATGGGGATGTACCTCGTACTACATTATATGGAGTTTATATCTCCCAGCTCATTCGTTTTGCTAGAGCTTGTAATGATGTTATAGGCTTCAATGATCGAAATAAAGATATTACAAGTAAACTTCTACAGCGGGGTTTTCGTCATAACAAACTACGTAGATCTTTCTCAAAATTCTACCGCCGCGACGAAAACCTACTGGAGAAGTATAACACCAACCTTAAAACTCTTCCGCGACTAGGAATATCACAGCCCTTGTTTTATGGAGATGTGGTCTATACTTTTGTAAGTTAAAGGGATCTGGCGGATTTCCTGACCACTTTACACAATGAATCAGGAAATTCGTCAGAAAAAAGTGCGACCCTTTAGTATTACAACGCACTTCGTATTTAGTTATTGACTCCTCTACCTCTTGGGACTCTATGATTGGACCTACTGAAACCCCGACCAAGTTAGGTAGGTGCATGAGCTTTCGTCCCTCGGGTTTTCTGGTCGTACCCTAGATTGTTTTTATCTTTGGCTGCAACTGCTGTACAATTCTGGATACATCCTGAGATGTTTCTTATTTTGTATTTTATATAGCTTTACAACATCTTAGTGTTTCTTTTGTTATTTTCTCTGGATGTGGACTTTATTGTTAGATAATTCCTTCTTTTGTGATGTAGTTTTTTTTACTCTGTCTTGTCTATTTGGGCGCTGAAGACAGGATAATAACGAGGATTGTATACACATAAAATCGATTCAAGCTAACCTGTAGGCCTTATTGCCTACAGACCGTTCCAACTCAATAACCCTGTCTTCACCACCCTTTCTGTTTTATTTTGTCTTTGTAATTGTATAATTAATTAAATATTGCTCCTTGTTTGTAGTACAGTCTGGACCTACGATGCCATTGCGATTGGACGCTGTAGTTTCTATAGGACCCAATATCTAATTTTTATATATTTGTCGTTTTTGGCGATTTCCATATTTATGTAGGCATTATTGCCTACTGATCGTTTCAAGTCGGTAACTCTGTCTTCACCACTCTTTATGTTATGTATTGTCCTTTTCATTTACATTTTAAATATGCTCATATTCTGTTTGTTGTGCAGTGCACGGACCTATGTGCCTTTACGATAGATTGCTGTTGTTTCTATAGGACCATTTTTCTCATTTTCATATGTGATGAAATATGAACATAGCATTAATGTATTGGACAATTGATGTATGCAACGTCACACATGAGTATTTGCATTAGTGTGTGCAATACTTGTATTACAAGCAAATTAGGAAAACAAAAGGAGTTTAATTAAGAACACACATAGACCGTGAGCTAGACAATTTTTCGCTACCATCTCAGGTGGCAAATTCTTACTGGTACCATGTCATGAAGTTCATTGTAGAGAAATAAAAAATCCTTGATAGCAGTGCCAACAGCGTAGCTGTTTCCTGTTATAAGAGTTATCTCCCCCTTTTAAACAAACATCAGGCTTCTTTAAAAAATCGTTTACTCTAAAACCTTAAGTGTTAGATGTCTAATATTTTGCATGTGGCATAAGCTTATGGCCCGCTACAAGAAAAATGGTGACCCTGGAATCATATTTGACTCCGCCCCACGGGCCACATATTTACATAGCGTTATATTGGACAATTCTTTAAAATCAAACCTTTTCTGGAACTACAAGAGCTAGATGTATAATATTAGATGTCTCAAAGTACTGAAAGTACTGAGAATGCAAAGTACTGAGAGTGTTTGATCAGGTTCTGATAAAAATCTATTCATTCATAACAAGTGTCAAGCTCCAGATCATCTGAGTTTTTATTCATAACATGTGTCAAGCTCCAGATTATCAGTATTCATTCATAACAAATGTCACGCTCCAGATTATTTGAGTTTTCATTCATAATGACAAATGTTTAAACAGAGTTGCATTTTGTTTGATGTTTATTTTTATTTGCATGCATATTTTAAAAAATGTTTTTATGTCCATTTTCAAAAATATATTATGGAGTCATTTTCTCAGTACTGTTTGGTGAATTCGGGCACTGTACTTACAAAAAGATTTAATGTTTTGTTTGTAAACATGTATTTCGAAATCGACTAAAATCATGAAACTGCGCATGGCTGGCTGTGGCATTTTAACCTACTTCGTACATCTAGGTTCTGTTGTGTTTTTTTCGTTTTTGTTATTGTTGCCACTTTTACCCTTGTATTTACTATCAGTCAATTTCAATTCTTTCTTGCACCTATAAATTTGTATTTTTATTTTTTAGTTAACACTACAGTAAAGTTTATTTTCAATGTGTGAGATAGACATAGGGAAGTTGAATCAACGGATAGTGCCTCTTGTTAAGTTATTTGCCCCTGCAGCAGAAGGCGTTTACTAGGTTACGCCACTGAACTTGGACAAGTTCAAAACCAGTTGCATCAGACTAGACACACCAGAGTTATCTAGCCTTTGATTTTTTAAAAAAATGTTTTCCAGTAGGCCTTAGACTATTCAAGCCAGTAGAGTGATACAGGCAGGCCCTCTTGTGCATATTGTTCCCGGAACTACTTAATACATGCCACTCTGTAAATGACATAAGTGTAGACATGGAGGTCATCTTGAGTGACAGCTTGGCCATACAACAAAATCTGTCTATCCATCAGCAATTTCATAAAATAATAATCTAGTCTAGATTTGAAACAGTTTAATGACAATTAATCACAATATTATATATTTGGAATGGATCGACCCTCTAAAATGTTTGTAGGTCGCACAAGATCGCCAATTTGGCTAAAACTATGTCAAAGTTATGGCAATTTTAAATGTCCAGCAATCGTGCAAATATTCATTCAGTCTTTAAGTTTCCTATCAAACCTTGCATTCTCAGTACTTTCAGTACTTTGAGACATCTAATATTATACATCTAGCTCTTGTAGTTCCAGAAAAGGTTTGATTTTAAAGAATTCTACTATTTTCACTGAAATTGTCTACGACAGCGGACACTTTCACCGCTTTCCTACACTCATGTGAAGCATGATTCCCATTACAGTGACGACAACGAATAAAAGGTCTACCTATGTTACCACTATTGCTACCTCCTCTAGCACCCATCGAACTACCACCACCTCTATAGTTTCCACTCTGGCCTTTCTGTTTATGATCGTCCCCTTGCCTATCTCTAAAAGTTCTGTCTTTCGACACTACATTATGAGCTCCACCTCTAGCCTCGGCAAACTGATCTGCTTGTGTTGCCATTTCTCCTACACTAGCTAATTTTCTTTCTTTCAGAAATAAGAACAGATCTCTACTACAAACATTGAATAGCTGGTCCCGCAACAAGAAATCTATGAGGCCCTGATAAGTCTGCGCTACCTTCCCTAACTCTAACCACCTATCTAAGTAATTTCTAGACCGACTAATAAACTGAATAAATGACTCGCCTTTCTCAGGCAGACAAGCTCTAAATCGCTTTCTAAAACCTTCTTCAGTTAGCTCAAATCTCTTTAAAAGAGCATCCTTTAACTTGTCATAGTCAAGAGCATCTACACTAGGTAATCTAGAAAATACATCTAAGGCCTTGCCTCTCAATAACGCACTTAAATGAACTGCCCACTTATCTTTGGTCCATTCCTGTAACTCAGCATAACGCTCGAACCGTAACAAGTAACTGTCCATGTTATCTTTGTCAGCATCAAAGTATGGTAACTTCGAACCTTTTAACTTCCCAGAATAACTATCTTTCCCTTCAGTTTTACTTTCCTTACTATGTGTCTTAGCTGCTTCCAACTCTAAAGCTAACTTATGCTCAAACTCTTTTTGCTCCCTTTCCATTATCATCTTAGCCTTAGCTAGTCTACCATCTGTTTCGAACCTCTCATGTTCTAACTCTTGCTTCTCCTTTACTATTCTACTTTCTAATTCTACCTTCTCTTTATCATCATCTCGCTTCTCTTTAGCTAACCTAGCTTCTAATTCTAGCTTCTCTGTGGCTAGTCTACTTTCTAATTCTACCTTCTCTGTGGCTAGTCTACTTTCTTCATCTCGCTTCTCTTTAGCTAACCTACTTTCGAATTCTAGCTTCTCTTTAGCTATTCTACTTTCTACTTCTAGCTTATCTTTAACTAGTCTACTTTCTTCATCTCTTTCCTGCTTTGCTAATTCTCTTTCCTTAAGTCTAAATTCCCTTTCCCTAGCCTGTTCGTCTTTAACAAAGGTTCTAAGCTCCTCTCCAGCATACCCTAACTCCTTTCCCATTTCCGTAAGATCCTTTATGGACGTCATGTCTATGGACATTGTGGACTACTAACTACAATAATTACAATACACACGTCACTAATAATTCTACTCACCTAACTACTAATGGTAAGTCACTGTGTCCTCAGTAAATACCTGGGCATCATCATAGGACAAGTCACATACACATTTGTACTAGCGCTTACTACTAACGGTTATGTATAGATAGTATCTAGCTTCCACAAAACATATACACTACATAAAATATCTATATTTGATATTGGACATAAACCTTAAACCATCATCAAAATGTGTATAACATGTACATGTATATTTACTTCTCCCATTAATAAAAGTATACTCGAGTGTCACAACATGAGTAGAACGTCTTGTTCGCCAACCTAATTGGATACTATGTGTATATCAAGGGAGGTAAAACAAACACCCAAATTATTGAGCAAAAGTGCCTCAGACCCACTCGTGTAGACCACTGCGACCTCGCGCCAAGGAAAGAACGGACAAAACAACAGTTTGGACTCACCCTACCCTTGTCGTGTCTTGACTTGTCTTCCAAGCTGTGGCCGTGATCGTCGACAGTCGCCTTGATGGATCAGAGGGTGGTACACAATTCTAAAATAATAAGTAGAGATTTAGTATATCATAATAAAGATCACTTATTGATTCTTTCCCTCCGTAGTCGCCCAAAATCCCACTACTCTGAAAACCAGTTGTCACAGGATGACCTTAGTGGTTGGGCTAACTCAGGAAAGAATCAATGACGGTGAATGCATTTACATAAATTTAATGCAACTTTTAAAATATGTTTAATATATATACAATTATCTAAAAAAACAAGCGAATACACAAATGAACTATGAAAAGAATGTTCTCCTGAACGTTTAAGACGTTCTTAGTATTGTTATAAATACTGAAAGTCTAAGACACTAAAGTGTTGTTAAATCTATAACAATGTTGATCTAGCGCGATAACTGTGATGCGCGAGAGCTCATGAAGATGATGATGCGCGAATTCAATGGATGATTGTCATCAAATGCCTTCTGTAAGGGTTGATGACGCGATGCAATGATAGTTAATCTCCACTGAGATTGTGAATGATATTCCTCCAGTGAGGACTGGTAACGGGCCCACCTTGTGTCCCGGGGGTTGTCGTTAGTAAAACCTGGCTGCGCAGGTACGGGGACCGTCTCCACCGCTTGTAACGTTATTCGTGGAAGCTTAGCTCCACTCCTGGATATCCAAACCTAGATGGCTTACTCCAACCCTGGATGGCTTATATCCTGGATGGCTTAGTTCCAACCCTGGATGGCTTAGGCACATGTTGCCTGTGAAATTTGCCGTCCAATCTCTGTTCCAACAAAGTACTATCGATTATCCCGGCGATAGCTAGAAGACAATGGCATTTATAGCAAACATTACGCCCAAATCATTATTTCCCCCGTTCAGTCCGTGACAAACGTGGCTAAATCTACAGTATTGAATCAACACGACAGGCCCCTTATACAATTTTGCCGTTTAAGGAAAATATACCTATACGTTTACATGCATTAGCACAAAACTAAACTTATGACACGGCCTCTCTGGCGGCCACTTAAAATGTGCACGCTTTTACGTGTTACATGAATAGATCATGAATATTGTGAAATTGTTTCAACTCGAACAATAGATTTTGGGTGTAACCGATACAAGAGCTATATACGACCAGTACGCTCTACCCGTGACATTTTGTGACAACATCTCCCCACTTAAAGAAAGTGCTACACTTTTAAAATTCAACAAAATGATAATATTTACACGTTAAGAAACTATTAATTCTTCTGAGCAAACGAGCGACAAAACGTACAAGCTGATCGCTCAATCGCTTGAGTATGTTATCTATTACCACTGCAGTTATAACCTAACTATAATATGTAATTACAATTTCAACACTATTCTACAATTGTACACTACCCTGTCGTAACATATACTACTATTGTACAATACACTGCAATACACTATTGTATTAAACCGGTCATTATGTGCGGCGACTTAAATAGTCTGCCCCAATATTGTCCTTTCCTCGGATCGCTTTAATTTTCATCCGGTAAGGCTGCAGAGTCAGTGCCCACCTCATTAACCTACTGTTAGCTACCTTTGCTTTATTCATATAAGCTAACGGTTGGTGGTCAGTCTCCAAGACAAATTCCTTACCAAAAACATATCGGTGGAATTTACTGACACCCCACACTACTGCAAGACATTCCCTTTCGATAACAGAGTAGTTACATTCCCGGGGTAATAGTTTCCGACTTGCGTAAGCCACGGGGAGACTACACCCATCTTGCTCTTGCAGTAGGACTGCACCCACCCCGATATCGGAGGCATCCGTTCTGAGGATAAACTCCTGGTCAAGTTCAGGTAATTTTAGTATTGGGGTTTTGACCAGACTCCCCTTTAAAGAGACGAAAGCTCGCTCCTGGCTTTCCCCCCAAGTTATCCTATTGGGTTGACCTTTCTTTGTCAAGTCTGACAAAGGTGCAGCTATAGCCGAAAAGTTTGGAATAAACTTCCTGTAAAAACCCGCTAACCCTAAAAATGACCTAACTTGTTTCTTTGTCTCGGGTCTTGGTGCTTCTTGAATTGCCTTAACCTTGTCGGGGTTGGGTTTCAATTTCTGGTCCCTCCCGACAACATGACCCAGACACTCTATATCTGCGTAACCTATGTGACACTTGCTAGGTTTTGCAGTCAGTTTAAACCGGCGTAGCCGTTCCAACATATTACGTAGAGCCTTAATATGGTCTTCAAATGTTGTTGTAAACACCAGGATGTCATCTACAAAACTGTCTGTGTTGGACAAATCCTTCAGGACTTTCCTCATTAACCTACAGAATGTTGCTGGGGCGTTTACGAGACCAAAGGGCATGACCTTGAACTTAAAAAGTCCTTGCGAAGTTTCGAAGGAGGTCATCTCTTTAGCTCGGTCTGAAAGTGGGACTTGCCAATAACCTTTACTGAGGTCTAACTTGGAGAAATACGAATATCCCGCAAGTTTAGAGAATACCTCCTCAATATTAGGCATTGGCTCTGCATCAAAGATGGTACGTTTATTGAGCTGCCTAAAATCGATGCAGAATCGAATTGACCCATCTTTCTTCTTAATAAGTACGACTGGGGATGAAAATGGGGCGTTTGAAGGTTCGATGACACCCAATTTCAACATGTCTTTCACCTCCTCATCAACAATTGATCGGGAGTGAAATGGAATGGGATACCCCTTAATTCTTATTGGTTCCCCTGATGTGAGTACAATATCATGTTGCACTCCATCTGTCTGCCCCGGGTTTTCGGACAAGACATCACTGAACTCCGAGAGTAAACTACCAATCTCTCGTTGCTGCTCTACACTAAGCATGCCCGATATGTCTACATCGGCTGCTCTCTCCCTACCTACACTAGTGGGAAAATACATGGGACTAGTGTCCTCACTACTGTCTTCCTCACTATCCTCAATAACTGCAACATTAACTACGGTTAACACCCCTTGTTGCACATTATCGGTTCTACTTATATACTCTTTCAGCATATTCGCATGAAAGGTCTTTAACTTTCCGTTTATCTCGATACGGTAATCCATAGTGTTCACTATCCCTCTAACGTAAAACGGACCTTTCCATTGTAATAACAACTTGTTATTGTCGGTCGGGAGTAACAGTAACACCTGGTCATCTATCTTAAACTTCCTAGCTCTAGCTTTTTGGTCATAGTACCGTTTATACTTGGTACTTGCCTTAACTAACTGACTTTGAGCTATCTTACAAGTCTCCTCTAGTTTCTCCTTCAGATCTAAAACATACTGATATGTAGTCTTAACCTCATCACTATCTACTTCACCTGCCCACATCTCTCTAAGAATCCTCATGGGACCTCTAACTGACCTACCGTACAATAACTCAAACGGTGAAAATCCTAAACTCTCTTGTGGAACCTCTCTAAATGCAAACAATAAAGCATTGAGATACTTGTCCCAATCTTTGGGTCTCTCGGTACACATACGCCGTAACATTTGCTTTAACGTCCCGTTAAATCGTTCGACTAACCCGTTACACATAGGGTGATATGGTGTTGTCATGATTTGACGCAAAGACAATAACCTGCTTACTTCAGCCATAAGTTCTGACGTAAACTGTGACCCACAATCAGTCAGCATTTCCTCTGGTACACCTAGCCTACTGAACATATCAACTAATGCCTCAGCTACTCTCTCAGTTTCAATTGAGGGCAATGCTACTGCCTCCGGATACCTAGTTGCATAGTCTACCATGGTTAAAATGTACCTATTTTTCCTATCCGACACTGGAAAAATTGGTCCAACTATGTCTACGGCTACCCGCTTAAATGGTGTATCTATCAGTGGCATCTGACCTAAATGTACTTTGGTCACTCGACCTTTTGGTACTGTCCTTTGGCATACATCGCAGGACCTACAATACCTAGTTACATCTCCACTAATGCCTGGCCAATAAAATTCTGCCAATACTCTATCTGACGTTTTCTTTACGCCTAAATGACCTCCCATAATCGACTCATGAGCTACCTTAAGCACTGTCGTTCTATACTGGGTAGGTACCACTAATTGGTGAAACTGTCTACTACCACTATCTTCAAATTCTCTGTACAATAACCTATTCTTATGTACAAACTTACAACTACCGGACCCTTTACACTTCTTCACTACACCATCCTTGGCCTTCACCTTACAAGGACCTAATGACTCGTCTTGAGTTTGTGCTTCTATAAACTCCGCTTTAGATGTGTCACCTACGGCTGCAGGAACCTTTAATTTTCTATAAGCCTGAGCTTGCTTCTGAACCTGCGCTCTAGTCTCTACGGCATTACTTATGCTACTTCTAAAATCGGACATTACCGGAAGTGCTGAACCATCTATGTTCCCTATCGTTAAATCATACATCGGGTCATCCATACATAGTGCCTCTGTAGTCCCTTTAAAGAAAGGTGTATCTACATCTATTCTCGCTATTGGCACGTGCTCTACCGACTTATTTAACAACATACACGGTGACTGTTTACCTACCAACTGGTCATCCGTAACTAAACTACGCCTAACTACCACACCTGTACAACCTGTATCCCTCATTACAATTACGTCCGTGCCATTCACTCTACCATCTGCCGTTGGAAGATTTGCATACGGAAAGAGACATGTTCCGATCTTCGCCATTACACCATCCGATTTAACACAACAGCTACTACTCTCGGTTTTAATAACCGGACTATTACTACCTCTGCCTCTACCTCTACCTCGGTTTTGACCACCTCTACCTCTACCGAAATTCCATGGGTTGTTAAAACCTTGGTTCTGATTCCCTACATTGTTGTCCACTCTACTATTTTCACTGAAATTGTCTACGACAGCGGACACTTTCACCGCTTTCCTACACTCATGTGAAGCATGATTCCCATTACAGTGACGACAACGAATAAAAGGTCTACCTATGTTACCACTATTGCTACCTCCTCTAGCACCCATCGAACTACCACCACCTCTATAGTTTCCACTCTGGCCTTTCTGTTTATGATCGTCCCCTTGCCTATCTCTAAAAGTTCTGTCTTTCGACACTACATTATGAGCTCCACCTCTAGCCTCGGCAAACTGATCTGCTTGTGTTGCCATTTCTCCTACACTAGCTAATTTTCTTTCTTTCAGAAATAAGAACAGATCTCTACTACAAACATTGAATAGCTGGTCCCGCAACAAGAAATCTATGAGGCCCTGATAAGTCTGCGCTACCTTCCCTAACTCTAACCACCTATCTAAGTAATTTCTAGACCGACTAATAAACTGAATAAATGACTCGCCTTTCTCAGGCAGACAAGCTCTAAATCGCTTTCTAAAACCTTCTTCAGTTAGCTCAAATCTCTTTAAAAGAGCATCCTTTAACTTGTCATAGTCAAGAGCATCTACACTAGGTAATCTAGAAAATACATCTAAGGCCTTGCCTCTCAATAACGCACTTAAATGAACTGCCCACTTATCTTTGGTCCATTCCTGTAACTCAGCATAACGCTCGAACCGTAACAAGTAACTGTCCATGTTATCTTTGTCAGCATCAAAGTATGGTAACTTCGAACCTTTTAACTTCCCAGAATAACTATCTTTCCCTTCAGTTTTACTTTCCTTACTATGTGTCTTAGCTGCTTCCAACTCTAAAGCTAACTTATGCTCAAACTCTTTTTGCTCCCTTTCCATTATCATCTTAGCCTTAGCTAGTCTACCATCTGTTTCGAACCTCTCATGTTCTAACTCTTGCTTCTCCTTTACTATTCTACTTTCTAATTCTACCTTCTCTTTATCATCATCTCGCTTCTCTTTAGCTAACCTAGCTTCTAATTCTAGCTTCTCTGTGGCTAGTCTACTTTCTAATTCTACCTTCTCTGTGGCTAGTCTACTTTCTTCATCTCGCTTCTCTTTAGCTAACCTACTTTCGAATTCTAGCTTCTCTTTAGCTATTCTACTTTCTACTTCTAGCTTATCTTTAACTAGTCTACTTTCTTCATCTCTTTCCTGCTTTGCTAATTCTCTTTCCTTAAGTCTAAATTCCCTTTCCCTAGCCTGTTCGTCTTTAACAAAGGTTCTAAGCTCCTCTCCAGCATACCCTAACTCCTTTCCCATTTCCGTAAGATCCTTTATGGACGTCATGTCTATGGACATTGTGGACTACTAACTACAATAATTACAATACACACGTCACTAATAATTCTACTCACCTAACTACTAATGGTAAGTCACTGTGTCCTCAGTAAATACCTGGGCATCATCATAGGACAAGTCACATACACATTTGTACTAGCGCTTACTACTAACGGTTATGTATAGATAGTATCTAGCTTCCACAAAACATATACACTACATAAAATATCTATATTTGATATTGGACATAAACCTTAAACCATCATCAAAATGTGTATAACATGTACATGTATATTTACTTCTCCCATTAATAAAAGTATACTCGAGTGTCACAACATGAGTAGAACGTCTTGTTCGCCAACCTAATTGGATACTATGTGTATATCAAGGGAGGTAAAACAAACACCCAAATTATTGAGCAAAAGTGCCTCAGACCCACTCGTGTAGACCACTGCGACCTCGCGCCAAGGAAAGAACGGACAAAACAACAGTTTGGACTCACCCTACCCTTGTCGTGTCTTGACTTGTCTTCCAAGCTGTGGCCGTGATCGTCGACAGTCGCCTTGATGGATCAGAGGGTGGTACACAATTCTAAAATAATAAGTAGAGATTTAGTATATCATAATAAAGATCACTTATTGATTCTTTCCCTCCGTAGTCGCCCAAAATCCCACTACTCTGAAAACCAGTTGTCACAGGATGACCTTAGTGGTTGGGCTAACTCAGGAAAGAATCAATGACGGTGAATGCATTTACATAAATTTAATGCAACTTTTAAAATATGTTTAATATATATACAATTATCTAAAAAAACAAGCGAATACACAAATGAACTATGAAAAGAATGTTCTCCTGAACGTTTAAGACGTTCTTAGTATTGTTATAAATACTGAAAGTCTAAGACACTAAAGTGTTGTTAAATCTATAACAATGTTGATCTAGCGCGATAACTGTGATGCGCGAGAGCTCATGAAGATGATGATGCGCGAATTCAATGGATGATTGTCATCAAATGCCTTCTGTAAGGGTTGATGACGCGATGCAATGATAGTTAATCTCCACTGAGATTGTGAATGATATTCCTCCAGTGAGGACTGGTAACGGGCCCACCTTGTGTCCCGGGGGTTGTCGTTAGTAAAACCTGGCTGCGCAGGTACGGGGACCGTCTCCACCGCTTGTAACGTTATTCGTGGAAGCTTAGCTCCACTCCTGGATATCCAAACCTAGATGGCTTACTCCAACCCTGGATGGCTTATATCCTGGATGGCTTAGTTCCAACCCTGGATGGCTTAGGCACATGTTGCCTGTGAAATTTGCCGTCCAATCTCTGTTCCAACAAAGTACTATCGATTATCCCGGCGATAGCTAGAAGACAATGGCATTTATAGCAAACATTACGCCCAAATCATTATTTCCCCCGTTCAGTCCGTGACAAACGTGGCTAAATCTACAGTATTGAATCAACACGACAGGCCCCTTATACAATTTTGCCGTTTAAGGAAAATATACCTATACGTTTACATGCATTAGCACAAAACTAAACTTATGACACGGCCTCTCTGGCGGCCACTTAAAATGTGCACGCTTTTACGTGTTACATGAATAGATCATGAATATTGTGAAATTGTTTCAACTCGAACAATAGATTTTGGGTGTAACCGATACAAGAGCTATATACGACCAGTACGCTCTACCCGTGACATTTTGTGACAACATCTCCCCACTTAAAGAAAGTGCTACACTTTTAAAATTCAACAAAATGATAATATTTACACGTTAAGAAACTATTAATTCTTCTGAGCAAACGAGCGACAAAACGTACAAGCTGATCGCTCAATCGCTTGAGTATGTTATCTATTACCACTGCAGTTATAACCTAACTATAATATGTAATTACAATTTCAACACTATTCTACAATTGTACACTACCCTGTCGTAACATATACTACTATTGTACAATACACTGCAATACACTATTGTATTAAACCGGTCATTATGTGCGGCGACTTAAATAGTCTGCCCCAATATTGTCCTTTCCTCGGATCGCTTTAATTTTCATCCGGTAAGGCTGCAGAGTCAGTGCCCACCTCATTAACCTACTGTTAGCTACCTTTGCTTTATTCATATAAGCTAACGGTTGGTGGTCAGTCTCCAAGACAAATTCCTTACCAAAAACATATCGGTGGAATTTACTGACACCCCACACTACTGCAAGACATTCCCTTTCGATAACAGAGTAGTTACATTCCCGGGGTAATAGTTTCCGACTTGCGTAAGCCACGGGGAGACTACACCCATCTTGCTCTTGCAGTAGGACTGCACCCACCCCGATATCGGAGGCATCCGTTCTGAGGATAAACTCCTGGTCAAGTTCAGGTAATTTTAGTATTGGGGTTTTGACCAGACTCCCCTTTAAAGAGACGAAAGCTCGCTCCTGGCTTTCCCCCCAAGTTATCCTATTGGGTTGACCTTTCTTTGTCAAGTCTGACAAAGGTGCAGCTATAGCCGAAAAGTTTGGAATAAACTTCCTGTAAAAACCCGCTAACCCTAAAAATGACCTAACTTGTTTCTTTGTCTCGGGTCTTGGTGCTTCTTGAATTGCCTTAACCTTGTCGGGGTTGGGTTTCAATTTCTGGTCCCTCCCGACAACATGACCCAGACACTCTATATCTGCGTAACCTATGTGACACTTGCTAGGTTTTGCAGTCAGTTTAAACCGGCGTAGCCGTTCCAACATATTACGTAGAGCCTTAATATGGTCTTCAAATGTTGTTGTAAACACCAGGATGTCATCTACAAAACTGTCTGTGTTGGACAAATCCTTCAGGACTTTCCTCATTAACCTACAGAATGTTGCTGGGGCGTTTACGAGACCAAAGGGCATGACCTTGAACTTAAAAAGTCCTTGCGAAGTTTCGAAGGAGGTCATCTCTTTAGCTCGGTCTGAAAGTGGGACTTGCCAATAACCTTTACTGAGGTCTAACTTGGAGAAATACGAATATCCCGCAAGTTTAGAGAATACCTCCTCAATATTAGGCATTGGCTCTGCATCAAAGATGGTACGTTTATTGAGCTGCCTAAAATCGATGCAGAATCGAATTGACCCATCTTTCTTCTTAATAAGTACGACTGGGGATGAAAATGGGGCGTTTGAAGGTTCGATGACACCCAATTTCAACATGTCTTTCACCTCCTCATCAACAATTGATCGGGAGTGAAATGGAATGGGATACCCCTTAATTCTTATTGGTTCCCCTGATGTGAGTACAATATCATGTTGCACTCCATCTGTCTGCCCCGGGTTTTCGGACAAGACATCACTGAACTCCGAGAGTAAACTACCAATCTCTCGTTGCTGCTCTACACTAAGCATGCCCGATATGTCTACATCGGCTGCTCTCTCCCTACCTACACTAGTGGGAAAATACATGGGACTAGTGTCCTCACTACTGTCTTCCTCACTATCCTCAATAACTGCAACATTAACTACGGTTAACACCCCTTGTTGCACATTATCGGTTCTACTTATATACTCTTTCAGCATATTCGCATGAAAGGTCTTTAACTTTCCGTTTATCTCGATACGGTAATCCATAGTGTTCACTATCCCTCTAACGTAAAACGGACCTTTCCATTGTAATAACAACTTGTTATTGTCGGTCGGGAGTAACAGTAACACCTGGTCATCTATCTTAAACTTCCTAGCTCTAGCTTTTTGGTCATAGTACCGTTTATACTTGGTACTTGCCTTAACTAACTGACTTTGAGCTATCTTACAAGTCTCCTCTAGTTTCTCCTTCAGATCTAAAACATACTGATATGTAGTCTTAACCTCATCACTATCTACTTCACCTGCCCACATCTCTCTAAGAATCCTCATGGGACCTCTAACTGACCTACCGTACAATAACTCAAACGGTGAAAATCCTAAACTCTCTTGTGGAACCTCTCTAAATGCAAACAATAAAGCATTGAGATACTTGTCCCAATCTTTGGGTCTCTCGGTACACATACGCCGTAACATTTGCTTTAACGTCCCGTTAAATCGTTCGACTAACCCGTTACACATAGGGTGATATGGTGTTGTCATGATTTGACGCAAAGACAATAACCTGCTTACTTCAGCCATAAGTTCTGACGTAAACTGTGACCCACAATCAGTCAGCATTTCCTCTGGTACACCTAGCCTACTGAACATATCAACTAATGCCTCAGCTACTCTCTCAGTTTCAATTGAGGGCAATGCTACTGCCTCCGGATACCTAGTTGCATAGTCTACCATGGTTAAAATGTACCTATTTTTCCTATCCGACACTGGAAAAATTGGTCCAACTATGTCTACGGCTACCCGCTTAAATGGTGTATCTATCAGTGGCATCTGACCTAAATGTACTTTGGTCACTCGACCTTTTGGTACTGTCCTTTGGCATACATCGCAGGACCTACAATACCTAGTTACATCTCCACTAACGCCTGGCCAATAAAATTCTGCCAATACTCTATCTGACGTTTTCTTTACGCCTAAATGACCTCCCATAATCGACTCATGAGCTACCTTAAGCACTGTCGTTCTATACTGGGTAGGTACCACTAATTGGTGAAACTGTCTACTACCACTATCTTCAAATTCTCTGTACAATAACCTATTCTTATGTACAAACTTACAACTACCGGACCCTTTACACTTCTTCACTACACCATCCTTGGCCTTCACCTTACAAGGACCTAATGACTCGTCTTGAGTTTGTGCTTCTATAAACTCCGCTTTAGATATGTCACCTACGGCTGCAGGAACCTTTAATTTTCTATAAGCCTGAGCTTGCTTCTGAACCTGCGCTCTAGTCTCTACGGCATTACTTATGCTACTTCTAAAATCGGACATTACCGGAAGTGCTGAACCATCTATGTTCCCTATCGTTAAATCATACATCGGGTCATCCATACATAGTGCCTCTGTAGTCCCTTTAAAGAAAGGTGTATCTACATCTATTCTCGCTATTGGCACGTGCTCTACCGACTTATTTAACAACATACACGGTGACTGTTTACCTACCAACTGGTCATCCGTAACTAAACTACGCCTAACTACCACACCTGTACAACCTGTATCCCTCATTACAATTACGTCCGTGCCATTCACTCTACCATCTGCCGTTGGAAGATTTGCATACGGAAAGAGACATGTTCCGATCTTCGCCATTACACCATCCGATTTAACACAACAGCTACTACTCTCGGTTTTAATAACCGGACTATTACTACCTCTGCCTCTACCTCTACCTCGGTTTTGACCACCTCTACCTCTACCGAAATTCCATGGGTTGTTAAAACCTTGGTTCTGATTCCCTACATTGTTGTCCACTCTACTATTTTCACTGAAATTGTCTACGACAGCGGACACTTTCACCGCTTTCCTACACTCATGTGAAGCATGATTCCCATTACAGTGACGACAACGAATAAAAGGTCTACCTATGTTACCACTATTGCTACCTCCTCTAGCACCCATCGAACTACCACCACCTCTATAGTTTCCACTCTGGCCTTTCTGTTTATGATCGTCCCCTTGCCTATCTCTAAAAGTTCTGTCTTTCGACACTACATTATGAGCTCCACCTCTAGCCTCGGCAAACTGATCTGCTTGTGTTGCCATTTCTCCTACACTAGCTAATTTTCTTTCTTTCAGAAATAAGAACAGATCTCTACTACAAACATTGAATAGCTGGTCCCGCAACAAGAAATCTATGAGGCCCTGATAAGTCTGCGCTACCTTCCCTAACTCTAACCACCTATCTAAGTAATTTCTAGACCGACTAATAAACTGAATAAATGACTCGCCTTTCTCAGGCAGACAAGCTCTAAATCGCTTTCTAAAACCTTCTTCAGTTAGCTCAAATCTCTTTAAAAGAGCATCCTTTAACTTGTCATAGTCAAGAGCATCTACACTAGGTAATCTAGAAAATACATCTAAGGCCTTGCCTCTCAATAACGCACTTAAATGAACTGCCCACTTATCTTTGGTCCATTCCTGTAACTCAGCATAACGCTCGAACCGTAACAAGTAACTGTCCATGTTATCTTTGTCAGCATCAAAGTATGGTAACTTCGAACCTTTTAACTTCCCAGAATAACTATCTTTCCCTTCAGTTTTACTTTCCTTACTATGTGTCTTAGCTGCTTCCAACTCTAAAGCTAACTTATGCTCAAACTCTTTTTGCTCCCTTTCCATTATCATCTTAGCCTTAGCTAGTCTACCATCTGTTTCGAACCTCTCATGTTCTAACTCTTGCTTCTCCTTTACTATTCTACTTTCTAATTCTACCTTCTCTTTATCATCATCTCGCTTCTCTTTAGCTAACCTAGCTTCTAATTCTAGCTTCTCTGTGGCTAGTCTACTTTCTAATTCTACCTTCTCTGTGGCTAGTCTACTTTCTTCATCTCGCTTCTCTTTAGCTAACCTACTTTCGAATTCTAGCTTCTCTTTAGCTATTCTACTTTCTACTTCTAGCTTATCTTTAACTAGTCTACTTTCTTCATCTCTTTCCTGCTTTGCTAATTCTCTTTCCTTAAGTCTAAATTCCCTTTCCCTAGCCTGTTCGTCTTTAACAAAGGTTCTAAGCTCCTCTCCAGCATACCCTAACTCCTTTCCCATTTCCGTAAGATCCTTTATGGACGTCATGTCTATGGACATTGTGGACTACTAACTACAATAATTACAATACACACGTCACTAATAATTCTACTCACCTAACTACTAATGGTAAGTCACTGTGTCCTCAGTAAATACCTGGGCATCATCATAGGACAAGTCACATACACATTTGTACTAGCGCTTAATACTAACGGTTATGTATAGATAGTATCTAGCTTCCACAAAACATATACACTACATAAAATATCTATATTTGATATTGGACATAAACCTTAAACCATCATCAAAATGTGTATAACATGTACATGTATATTTACTTCTCCCATTAATAAAAGTATACTCGAGTGTCACAACATGAGTAGAACGTCTTGTTCGCCAACCTAATTGGATACTATGTGTATATCAAGGGAGGTAAAACAAACACCCAAATTATTGAGCAAAAGTGCCTCAGACCCACTCGTGTAGACCACTGCGACCTCGCGCCAAGGAAAGAACGGACAAAACAACAGTTTGGACTCACCCTACCCTTGTCGTGTCTTGACTTGTCTTCCAAGCTGTGGCCGTGATCGTCGACAGTCGCCTTGATGGATCAGAGGGTGGTACACAATTCTAAAATAATAAGTAGAGATTTAGTATATCATAATAAAGATCACTTATTGATTCTTTCCCTCCGTAGTCGCCCAAAATCCCACTACTCTGAAAACCAGTTGTCACAGGATGACCTTAGTGGTTGGGCTAACTCAGGAAAGAATCAATGACGGTGAATGCATTTACATAAATTTAATGCAACTTTTAAAATATGTTTAATATATATACAATTATCTAAAAAAACAAGCGAATACACAAATGAACTATGAAAAGAATGTTCTCCTGAACGTTTAAGACGTTCTTAGTATTGTTATAAATACTGAAAGTCTAAGACACTAAAGTGTTGTTAAATCTATAACAATGTTGATCTAGCGCGATAACTGTGATGCGCGAGAGCTCATGAAGATGATGATGCGCGAATTCAATGGATGATTGTCATCAAATGCCTTCTGTAAGGGTTGATGACGCGATGCAATGATAGTTAATCTCCACTGAGATTGTGAATGATATTCCTCCAGTGAGGACTGGTAACGGGCCCACCTTGTGTCCCGGGGGTTGTCGTTAGTAAAACCTGGCTGCGCAGGTACGGGGACCGTCTCCACCGCTTGTAACGTTATTCGTGGAAGCTTAGCTCCACTCCTGGATATCCAAACCTAGATGGCTTACTCCAACCCTGGATGGCTTATATCCTGGATGGCTTAGTTCCAACCCTGGATGGCTTAGGCACATGTTGCCTGTGAAATTTGCCGTCCAATCTCTGTTCCAACAAAGTACTATCGATTATCCCGGCGATAGCTAGAAGACAATGGCATTTATAGCAAACATTACGCCCAAATCATTATTTCCCCCGTTCAGTCCGTGACAAACGTGGCTAAATCTACAGTATTGAATCAACACGACAGGCCCCTTATACAATTTTGCCGTTTAAGGAAAATATACCTATACGTTTACATGCATTAGCACAAAACTAAACTTATGACACGGCCTCTCTGGCGGCCACTTAAAATGTGCACGCTTTTACGTGTTACATGAATAGATCATGAATATTGTGAAATTGTTTCAACTCGAACAATAGATTTTGGGTGTAACCGATACAAGAGCTATATACGACCAGTACGCTCTACCCGTGACATTTTGTGACAGTATTACAACGCACTTCGTATTTAGTTATTGACTCCTCTACCTCTTGGGACTCTATGATTGGACCTACTGAAACCCCGACCAAGTTAGGTAGGTGCATGAGCTTTCGTCCCTCGGGTTTTCTGGTCGTACCCTAGATTGTTTTTATCTTTGGCTGCAACTGCTGTACAATTCTGGATACATCCTGAGATGTTTCTTATTTTGTATTTTATATAGCTTTACAACATCTTAGTGTTTCTTTTGTTATTTTCTCTGGATGTGGACTTTATTGTTAGATAATTCCTTCTTTTGTGATGTAGTTTTTTTTACTCTGTCTTGTCTATTTGGGCGCTGAAGACAGGATAATAACGAGGATTGTATACACATAAAATCGATTCAAGCTAACCTGTAGGCCTTATTGCCTACAGACCGTTCCAACTCAATAACCCTGTCTTCACCACCCTTTCTGTTTTATTTTGTCTTTGTAATTGTATAATTAATTAAATATTGCTCCTTGTTTGTAGTACAGTCTGGACCTACGATGCCATTGCGATTGGACGCTGTAGTTTCTATAGGACCCAATATCTAATTTTTATATATTTGTCGTTTTTGGCGATTTCCATATTTATGTAGGCATTATTGCCTACTGATCGTTTCAAGTCGGTAACTCTGTCTTCACCACTCTTTATGTTATGTATTGTCCTTTTCATTTACATTTTAAATATGCTCATATTCTGTTTGTTGTGCAGTGCACGGACCTATGTGCCTTTACGATAGATTGCTGTTGTTTCTATAGGACCATTTTTCTCATTTTCATATGTGATGAAATATGAACATAGCATTAATGTATTGGACAATTGATGTATGCAACGTCACACATGAGTATTTGCATTAGTGTGTGCAATACTTGTATTACAAGCAAATTAGGAAAACAAAAGGAGTTTAATTAAGAACACACATAGACCGTGAGCTAGACAATTTTTCGCTACCATCTCAGGTGGCAAATTCTTACTGGTACCATGTCATGAAGTTCATTGTAGAGAAATAAAAAATCCTTGATAGCAGTGCCAACAGCGTAGCTGTTTCCTGTTATAAGAGTTATCTCCCCCTTTTAAACAAACATCAGGCTTCTTTAAAAAATCGTTTACTCTAAAACCTTAAGTGTTAGATGTCTAATATTTTGCATGTGGCATAAGCTTATGGCCCGCTACAAGAAAAATGGTGACCCTGGAATCATATTTGACTCCGCCCCACGGGCCACATATTTACATAGCGTTATATTGGACAATTCTTTAAAATCAAACCTTTTCTGGAACTACAAGAGCTAGATGTATAATATTAGATGTCTCAAAGTACTGAAAGTACTGAGAATGCAAGGTTTGATAGGAAACTTAAAGACTGAATGAATATTTGCACGATTGCTGGACATTTAAAATTGCCATAACTTTGACATAGTTTTAGCCAAATTGGCGATCTTGTGCGACCTACAAACATTTTAGAGGGTCGATCCATTCCAAATATATAATATTGTGATTAATTGTCATTAAACTGTTTCAAATCTAGACTAGATTATTATTTTATGAAATTGCTGATGGATAGACAGATTTTGTTGTATGGCCAAGCTGTCACTCAAGATGACCTCCATGTCTACACTTATGTCATTTACAGAGTGGCATGTATTAAGTAGTTCCGGGAACAATATGCACAAGAGGGCCTGCCTGTATCACTCTACTGGCTTGAATAGTCTAAGGCCTACTGGAAAACATTTTTTTAAAAAATCAAAGGCTAGATAACTCTGGTGTGTCTAGTCTGATGCAACTGGTTTTGAACTTGTCCAAGTTCAGTGGCGTAACCTAGTAAACGCCTTCTGCTGCAGGGGCAAATAACTTAACAAGAGGCACTATCCGTTGATTCAACTTCCCTATGTCTATCTCACACATTGAAAATAAACTTTACTGTAGTGTTAACTAAAAAATAAAAATACAAATTTATAGGTGCAAGAAAGAATTGAAATTGACTGATAGTAAATACAAGGGTAAAAGTGGCAACAATAACAAAAACGAAAAAAACACAACAGAACCTAGATGTACGAAGTAGGTTAAAATGCCACAGCCAGCCATGCGCAGTTTCATGATTTTAGTCGATTTCGAAATACATGTTTACAAACAAAACATTAAATCTTTTTGTAAGTACAGTGCCCGAATTCACCAAACAGTACTGAGAAAATGACTCCATAATATATTTTTGAAAATGGACATAAAAACATTTTTTAAAATATGCATGCAAATAAAAATAAACATCAAACAAAATGCAACTCTGTTTAAACATTTGTCATTATGAATGAAAACTCAAATAATCTGGAGCGTGACATTTGTTATGAATGAATACTGATAATCTGGAGCTTGACACATGTTATGAATAAAAACTCAGATGATCTGGAGCTTGACACTTGTTATGAATGAATAGATTTTTATCAGAACCTGATCAAACACGGGTTTCCCAAATTAGATGACATCATGACGTAAAAACGGTCAGTGATGTGGCCATTTTGGATGACGTTATGTTGTTAAAACTGTCAGCGTTGACTGAGACAGACACTGATTGATTTTATAGTAAAATAACTTAACAAATGCGATCAGTGATAAAAACGGTTTTTAATAACAGTGTGACGTCACTGACGTCAAGACGTCTTGACGTAGAGACACGTGTTAACGTTCTTGCACAACTAGACCCTGAACTCTACAATCTGTGAAAGTTTTGATCAAATCCAATTTTAAATATAGAATATATAACGATAATGAGATGATGATTTCTAAGGTATAGAGCCCCCAAGAAGAATCCCCCGTTGGCTAGGCATTATTTTTGGAATAAAATATATACCGATAACAAGATTCCTGTGTATACTATATTCCAAAAAATAACAATCCAGTGATGTCTAATGTCTAAACATGTTTCTTTATTTCATCTTATCATTAATAATAATTCACTGACATAGTGAATCACTAAAACCCTTGAAATAGTTGTGGCTATGTATAATTATACATAAAAAAATATATTGAAACAACTCTAAGTATATTGCAACAACTCTTCCCTCGGAAATTTTGTTTAATTTGGACTATTTGCGTAAATATAACACTGTCAAGCGAAGGTGCGTGTGACTTCACATCGTGTTTCCCCTTGATGAGAAAACACCTTGCAAAAACTGGCTTGAAAAAAAATCACCAACAACTCATACATAATGAGTGAGATTTTCGCAGAGTTTCTCGACCTGATTATTTGAATTATAGTTGTTTTCAGCATACAATACGTTCATCTAGCATAGATCAGCATGCATGTACGACTTGAAGGCTCAGTTTATGAGAAAAAATGTAGTCTATCCGCCAGATGGCGATGAGGAGGCACCCAAAGCAATGACGATGAATGCAAGTTGATAAATCAACCTTGCATTCAAAAATCAAACAGGAAAAGCAGCATTCATGGACTACAGTCAACCACAACTACACACAGAAACAAAGAACAAATTTAAAGATGAACAAAAGGCCAAATAAGACATCACAAACACAAAAGGGTTAATAATTGGGCTATCGCCTTGGAACGGACAGTGGCAAAGAAGGCCGCTGGGGGTTTAAACCAGGTGTTACGGTGCACCAAACCTCACACCTACCCTACTGTCAACGCAATAAAACGAGACAGTGTAAATAAATAAATCCCCGCCTTGAACTATTCTCTAACCAACAAGACAGCATTAATAGGCAATATAAGTAAAACACAAAGATGCTCGTGTATATATAAATACAAAAAAAAGAAACCTAGAAAGCACAAAGAAGGTACTCATTGACTTGGCAGAAGCCATAGCAACAAGAGAATAAACCATTGAGGGCAAGACAATACAAGACTGCAGACAATGGAAAGATGTAAATCAAGAAAAGTATCAGAAATATTAGCTTTGTTAAGTTGAAGTTCGTTAGGGTACATATTATTAACCATAGTAGAAAACAAAGGGTCTCAATGTTTAATATGTCATCCAGATACCGAGAGGTGTCATTAAATGCCTCAGTAACATCTTCCTGGGTATCTGGTGAAAGACTCAACATGAAATCTCTTTCATAGCAATATAAAACAAAACTGCGACAAGGGTGCACTATTCGTACTCATGGGGATACCAATAATTTGTCTATAAACGGTCGTTCCATATCTGACGAAAATGTTATCTAATAGGAAGATGAGTGCTTCACAAACTTCTTGGCAAGTCCACATAGTGTAATTGTCTAAACTGCCGTTAGTAAAAAACGCTTTAATATTATTACAGGCCAAATATGTAGTATTTTCCCTAGCGAATGTTTTTTGAATAAGAGCAATAAGCTTGTCTTTGATAAGGTGATGTGGTAAGGTGTATGCCATAAGTGCTAATAGATGAAACTTGACGTTTATTGCAAATTTCATCAAGAACGTCTCCTGAATTTTTAATAGACCAACACAAATTAATCCAAGAGTTTTCATAAGTTTTATCACAATATTGTTTAACGTGACCTTCAACGACCGTAAGACAAAAAGTTAAAAGTTTGGAAATGTTTGTGGTGGTGCAGGTACTAGAATTCGAAATAAAGCGGGCCTTATACGGATTTTTATGTAATTTAGGAATCCAGAACATAGTTGGCAGTTTGTTCTGCTTTTCGTCTACCCCAGCCTTGAAAGTAGTGCACCAAGTGATATGTGTTGAAACAACATCATCCCCAGTAGAATGAACTGGAGTATACGAGCGTCAAACAATAAGTACAGTATTAGCTGCTTTATCTGCAGGGACTAAAACAAATTTATTATGACTATTCTTGAATTCCTGATTTTAAATTACGAGGAAGTTAAGAGGGGTTAGCATTATTAAAGCTAATAACGTGTATATATAATTAAAAAAACAATTTTTCCAAGTAGAAAGAGAGTTTGGGTCCGTATGTTCTCTACGACACCATTTTATACTAAAAACCTAAATATATAGGGTGATCCGAGCACGACAGGCATTGGAATCGATAGTTGAAGGTAATCTATACTTAGGACCTTTAGAAAATAGATGCCGAACACGTTTATCAACAATATGAAAAAACACTGAATGGCTTGATGATCCTAAAGAAAGGATCAGTAAATAATAACACTACTGATTTGCAGTCGGGACCTCATTGGCGCGACCATCTTTCACTTTCAATTGATATGATCGGATTCGATACTATTTTTGTAAAACAATATTTGGCATATGATTAGAATCAGTTGAGAACATCCATTATAAATAGTAACTTCGACCATCTTGGATGTCTTTTAGATCTATTTTAAATAACGTTGAAGGACAATAACCTGTTACATTCATATTCCTTAGGAGAGATATTTACTATGTCAAGGTCAGAAAGAAACTATTTTGTTGTAGTAGAATTCGATTGCCCATTCGTAAGCCGCCATAACATTATTGGAACATGCTCTTCTGGAATTTGAACATATACCACACGGTTAGATACATAATCGCTTGTTAATACAAATGAGCTCCAAATATGCATATTATGTATTGACACGTTGTAATTAGATACACAAACGAGTGGTATTAAATGAGTTTCTTGGACATCACAAGTCTAACATTATTTTGATACTTGTTATAGAAAATTAGGTAT